>SNQJ01S0000298.1:185410-218080 GCA_010110895.2 Picea sitchensis
GTGTCAGTAAGCCATCACATTAGCACACAAGGAGGAATGGGTTCCAAGGAAAGAGTGGTGCCATCTCTCTCATTTTGAACCCAAAATTTAAATTTTTTAATGTAATTAAATGTATTAAATGTTGTAAGGCTCAGGGAAAGTTGATCCATGTGCCTTTGTATAGGTTGCATGTGAACTCACCTTTAATGGTTGATAACTAGATATGCTTATTTTTTGTTTAGACTAGTTTTTCATTGATTGTAATAAAATGCCATTCAATTTGAGTAGGTAGATGGAGGGAAGGCTCGAGGAGCCCCTCTTTTGTAAAAAAATCTCTTCTATCAAAATTCATTATAATTAGTAAGAATGAGTAAGTTGTTGATGAGTTAGGAGTTTATGAGCTATTTGAGAGAGCTCAAGAGAGGAGATGAGAGAAAGTGTTGAAGACTTTATTGCAGTCCAACATTTGTAAGTCTTTGTACAGGGGCATTAAGATATAATACAAAAGAAGTTTTTCCTGCATATGAGATTTCTTTGTTTTTATGTGTGATGAATGTTCATTTTATGAATGTTTTCTATGTTTATTTAAGGATTTTGTAGATGTGAATGTAGGCTACATTTGTAGGTTTACATAGACTTCTCTATCTTTGTGGATTTATGAATAGTTCTGGGCTCTTAGGATTGTGCAAGTAGTGCACATGATCCAGATTTTATGAGAAGAAAAAAATGAATATAGATTATTATCAAAATATGCTTAACACTGAATAACAAATATACAGTAAAATTGGTTTCTATTCAATAAATAAATAAGATGAAACTATAAAATGCAGCAGAAAACAAGCTTGCTAGAATGGTGGTGGATTATCTCTAAGATTAGATGTGACTGTTGTGATCATTCACAAGAAGATTATTACAATGAGGCTCTGAAGTCATTTTTACAATAAACATGAATTTAAAAAACCCTATACATCCAAAAACCCAACCCTAGGAGATGAAGCGCCAAAAGTCATGTGAGCCCCATTAGGGTATGTTTGTACATCAACTTCCTGAGGTCGTAACTTTTTCATACAATCTATGTTTTAGGTGCATGATACCCCATTGGAAAGGCATATCTAAGGACTACACATGTTGCTATTAGAATCAAATTTAATCATCTGTTGAACTCTAGAGAGCCCTAAAAATGTTGATTAGGGCCTCAAAACAGCCCCAAAAATCAGGGACCCGAAAACTAGGAAAAAACTACCAAAATGAGCTAGTTGGAATAGATAGGAGGCCACCGACATCCATTTGGATCACTCCTCCCCCCTTAGGAATAAATGGTCTCCATTGTGTTGAGTTCCCCCATCATATGAGGAAATTTATACAGAATTTGGCCTCGGATGAGCCATTTTCCTTGGTGTAGGAGTTGCCCTTCTTTGACAACTCGATAAAGCTGTATCCTTTGCTAGCGAGTGCCCTTGACATGTTTGTCCAAAATATGATCATTGGATTCTTGTTGTATGTAGTCAGTTTTGAGCTCTTTTAGTGTCAGTGTTTCTGCTACATGTGAGGTGTCCACTAATGGTGGAAAATAAGGTAAAAGGAGATTCATGTTGAACACTGGGTGCAGGCCAAGGAAAGGAGGAATGCTGAGCTCAAAATCATTATCACCCACAACCTTGGTGATGGTGTACGACCCATAATGGAGTGGGATAAGCTTCATATGGGGTCCTGTAAGGCGTTCTTTCTACAAGTGCAACCAAACTTTGTCTCCCACCTGAAACTTATGCGGCAACCAGTGTTGATCATTGCGTTGACTGTACTTGTCATTGGACATTTTTAGGATATCCTAAACCTGTTGTCGGATCTGCTGGATCTGGTCAATGAACCCGGTGGCTTTGTCAGATTCAGTTGGAGAAGGAGATGAGTCGAACAAGATGACCAAAAGGGGTAGTGCAACATCTATGGGACCCAATGGTTGGAATCACAACCCCACCAGAAAGGGGTTGTGGCTAGTTGAGCTATGCAGGGCTCGATTATAGCTATGTTGGAAATAGGGAATACTCACAGCTCATGTGTGAGGGTTCTTGGAATTATACATGTGTAGATATGCATGATCATTTGATTTATGACCTTAGTTTGGCCATCTATCTAGGGGTGGAGGGTCGTGGATTTGGTGAGTTTGGTGTCCAACAGTGACCAAAGGCTTGACCAGAATGTTCTGATAAATTGACTATCACGATATGAGACAATGGTTTTTGGGATTCCAAAATGTACCCAGACTCGTTCAAAGAAGAACTTGGTAGTGGCCTCTGTTGTGATGCTCTTCTTGCAGGCGACCATAATTGCCATCTTAGAAAAGTGATCAAGAACCACAAAAATATAGTCATTTCCCCACTTGGTGGATAGGAGGCTTGACATGTAGTCGATTGAGATGGATTCCCATGTCCTGTCAAGAGTAGAAAGAGGGGTCTAAAGACCATGTTTCTTAGTGATCATTTTGGAAATAGCACAAACAGTGCAAGACCTCATATACTTGTTGACCTCTTATCGAAGTTTAATCCAGTAGAAATGTTTTTGCAGCATTGCCACTGTCTTTTCGACGCTAAATGGTCCTGCCACCCTACTGTAGTGGGATTCCCAGATCATCTTCGATCGCTCACTTGATGGAATGTAGATATGGAACAGACGACACATTATCCCATCCTGAAGATGGAAATTAGTGACAATTGCGTTTGCACCCAACATTTAGTAGGTGGTGGAAAAGTTTGGGTCTGTCTCATAGATTTGGGGCAATCCAGAGGTCTCATGGATGCAAGAGTCTAGCACCACAGTGACTGTCATGACCGCTGGTATACTGAGGCAATCAACAATGCGATTGGTACTTCCTGTTTTATACTTGATGTTGAGGTGGAATTACTACAAGTATGTGGACCACTTTTGATGGTGGTCATTCTGCAATTTTCCTTGTGTCTGCATAAACTACAATGGCTTATGATCAGTGTGGATGACTGTCTCTTTCCCAAGAATGTAATGTCTCCACTAGTGAGAAACTTGCACAATGGAGTACATTTCTTTTTCACAAGTAGGGTATTTATGGACATCATATGATACTGTCTCTCTATGATAGGCCAAGGGGTGGATATGCTGAGTGAGAACGATGCCCAAAGCATAGTCAGAAGAATCTGTCTCGATATCAAAGCATTGTTGTAGGTCCGATACTGAAAGTACTGGGGCTGAGCACAAGAGATTCTTCAAATCATCGAACGCTTATATTTTGGATTGACCCCACACAAATTTAGCCTTATCACCAAACCTAGTTACTTGCCTGAGGGCCCATGCAATATGGGAGAATCCCAAAACGAACCTATAGTAGAAATTAACAAGACCCAAGAAGCTCTGAAGCTCAGTGAGTGTGGTTGGGGCTGGCCAGTGATGAATGAATTGGATCTTGGATGGATCCACATGTACGCCATGATGATCAATGACGTAGCCTAGGTAATGGACCCCATCCATGCCGAAGGAGAAGTTTTCCAAGTTGCCATATAGCTTGTGCTATCATAGGCTATGCAGAACTTGTTGAATATGTTGCAAGTGTTCTAAAAAAGTCTTTTTGTAAATGAGAATGTCATCCAGATACACCACTAAAAAAGTATTGGTGAATGGTCATAGGATATTGTCCATCATCCTCATGAAAGTGGTTGGATAATTTGTCAAACCAAAGGGCATGACCAACCATTCAAAAATACCTTCCTTTGAATTGAATGTGGTCTTCCATACATATGTTTGTCCTATCAGGACCTGGTGATAATCGGACTTTAGATCAATCTTATTGAAGTATTTACCCCCCATTATTTGATCAAGGAGGTTGTCGATTCAGGGAATCAGGTACCGATTTCTGACTATGATTTTATTCAGGGCCCGATAATCAATGCAGAGTTTTCTGGTTCCATATTTATTCTATACCAGCATGATTGGCCTCCTGCAAGGTGATGATCTGGGATTGATGTGACCCTTGTGGAGAATTTCTTGGATCTTCTTCTTGATCTCCTCATTCTCTAACAAAGAGAAATCATATATTGGCCCATTGAAAAGTGGTGCATCTGGGGTCATATCTCTGGAGTGCTTGACCTGACAGTGTAGAGGTACCCCAATAGGTGAAGAGAAGATATTTGAGTATTCTTCCATGACCTTATCCACTTGATTTTATTGTGTGGAGAGGTCGGTCACAGAGACCGTGGATGTGGCTACGATGTTTTGCTGATTGTGAGAGAGAATCATGAAGAAGACAAACTTTCCCATATGAGAGATGAACTTCTTTCATTGCTTGGAAGAGATCGAGGAAATATCACTAGGTGGGACTGTCTCGGGTATTATGTACAATTTATTTCTCAAAGTAATAATAACACTGCGAGTCCTAGAGTCATATACAACAAGGAGTTTCCATACATATGGTTGGTCCAAAAGAACATTACAAAATTTGAGAGGGACAACAACAAAAAATACCTCATCTTTGAAAGGATTGATGTCGTATGACAGGCGACATTGTTGGCTAACGTGGATGTAGGGTTGTAGGTGTGACAATGTCGACAGGGTGAGTTGCTTGAGAACCTCTGCTAATATTAGGTTCTTCTGGCTACCATTATCAATAATGAAGTTCAACGGGATACCCTTCACCCACATATGTGAATGAAAAATGTGCTCTCCTTCCTCGGGCTTGTCTGGTTCATGGGGATGGAGCTTGGTGGTAGCAACAATAGCATTGGTTTCTGTGTCAATGATTTGTCTCCCCCTTTCTGGTTTTGACTGAGAGTCGGAACCTGCGTCTAATTCAAAGGCTTTCACCTCAACCACCAATTATTTCTTTGAGAAAAAATTAGCAGTGTTATGCCATGGTCTCTTATTGAACTCGCACCACTTACAAGTATCTTTGTTTGTATTTCAGGTGTCCTTCTTCTCTTACAGCCTGGACTTGTTTTCCTAAGGAGGTCCCTCTTTTCTCTATCCTTTTTTCTGTGGATTTGGGCCACCCTTTCTTGGATTTTTCTTTGATGGGTTCCCAGGCCCAAATTTTCATGCCTTTTGTTTGATATTTTGCTCGATTTTGATGGCATATTATTAGGCTACGCCCAAGGATGAGATGTCTAGAAATTCCATTTCAGCTTGGATGTATCTATGCAGACCGTCACGATATTTGAGCACTAGATGTCACTCAAAATATATTATACCCATCTTGGTGCGCAAGGTATGGAAGATATTCATGAACTCAGGCATTGCTAGGTCTCTTTCCTACCGCAGTGTAGTCCATTTTGTGTACATGTCATCATAACTTCAAACAGGGTAGTATTGTTCCTTAATAAGATCCCTGAAGGACTCCCAAGTGACCGTGACTATAAATAATGAGGGTTCCTTTGTTTCCTTTTTCTCACAGAAAGTTTCACGCCAATCTTTGAGGTGGGGAACAACTTAGAGGAGAACAAAAGTAATATTTTCTCTATTCGAGAAGTTATGGACAAAGAAATACCCTTATAGAAGATTCAACAATTTTTCTACAACATTGGCGTCTATATGACCTTCAAATATAGGAATATTGAAATTGATTTGTATCTTGAAGGGGGTGGCACCTCCGTTTGAGGAAGATTCATCTCCTATTAGTAGTTGTTGAAGGGTTTGTTCAAAAATATCCATCATCTCATTCCTCTGTTCTGTGAGGGATTCCTTGAGAAACATTTTGAAGGGATCTCTTGTCCCATCATCTTTATTTTCTCCATCCATGAGAGGCCATTTAGGTGTGTGAGAGATTTTTTCCTCAAGATAATCAAGCTCAAGACCCAATTCTTTGTACCCTGACCTCATTGGGGATATGCATTAAGAATGACAAGGAGAAGACCGCTATGATACCACTGATCCAGATTTTATGAGAAGAATGAAATGAATACATATTATTATCAAAATGTGCTTAACAAAGAATAACATATATATAGTAAATTGATTTCTATTCAATAAGGAAATAAGATGAAACAGTAAAATGCAGTGAAAATCAATCTTGCTAGAATGGTGGTGGCTTATCTCTGAGAAGAGATGAGACGACTGTGCTCATTCCCAAGAAGATGATTATAGTGAGGCTCTGGAGGATTTTTTACAATAAATAGGAATGTCAAAAACCATAGACACCCAAAAACCTATCCCTAGGAGATGATGTGCCAAAAGTCATGTGGGCCATGTTTGGGTAAGTTAGTACATCAACTTCCCTGGTTCGTAACTTTTGCATACGATCTCCATTTTAAGCGCACGATAGCCCGTTGGAAATCTCTATATGAGGAGTACACATGTTTCCATTAGAATTAAACTCTAACAAGAATTTGACTATGGAAATCTCTAAAAATGTTGTTAAGGGCCTCAAAACGACTCCGAAAGTCACAAACCCGAAAACTAGGAAAAAAAATGCCAAATTGGAAAACTGCCAAAATGAGCAAGTTGGAATAGGTGGGAGGCCACCGATATCCATCTGGATCAACACACCAGAGTTAGGGAAAAATATGTGAATCCAGTGCAAGGACTTCACTTGAAATCTCTCTAAAGTTTAGAGAAGAGCATGCCAGGTGGGCACACAAGAGCAATTCATTTACCTCATAAGGGATGACTATGCAAGGAGTGAACATCAGATTTGTTGAACACTCTCAATAAGATATACTAGAGTTACTGAATACTTTGAGGGATATGGAAGGAGTGCATTGAGAATGCGCAAGGAGTGCACAATAAATATAGTTCGACTTCTATGAGAAGGTTTCCAGGAGGGCACACCAGAAGATAAATCTCAGGAGAAGTAGTACAATTCTGCACATAGAGTGCAAGGAGTGCGCAAGTGAACTGTTAAGAGTTCAGGTCTCAAGAGGTGAATCTATGAAAGGAGTGCACAAATCCAACACATTGTTAAAGAGTTGGTCAAGCTTAGAAGACAGAGCATGAGTGCTAGAAGGGCATGAGGAGTTGCTGAGAAGACCAAAGGGACTAAACCCTTTGAATTCTGAGCATTTACAAGCTCAGGAGAGATAGTGAAAGTATGCACAGAGCCTTGCAAGTAGTGCAGAAGGTGAAAATAGTCCAAGTCTCGAACTATAGGAGAAGCGCAAGTGTGTTCTCAGACTTCATCAAAGTGTTGAACAAATCTCAAGAGGTGTAGCCTCTTCAGAAGATGAGAAAAGGCCTAGGAGACAACCTTGCAAGAGAAGCATCGAAGGTTAAGTCTTCGAAAATTTAAGAAAAATTCCTTCATTCAGAAGGGAAGCACAAAAACCGTAGAGAGGAGCTACATCAACCATTATATATTCTATCGAGAGAAATCTAGGTTGGTAGATCTGAGTCGAGACTCGAGGATGAGTGCGCAGGGTGGAAAATAGATCCTCACTATTGGATCTAGGAACAAGGATTGATAGTCGTCTGATCCAGGTAAGTTGCATGGGGTTTGACCCTCTACACCCTATGAACTTCTACAGTTCAGAGGTTTTTCAAGTTTTTGTATTGAAGAAGATAGGATCCCCGAAGTCCTGAGATCCAAAGTAAGTTAGGACCATCCATTTGAGAGGGACACATGTCAGCAGAATGGAGGAGGACCGAAGCCTCAATGATATAGGAGAAAAAGTGCACAAAGCGTACAGACTCAGGAGAACCTGAAGCTCCGATGTCCCGTAGCACATGCCAGCAGTTGAAGTAGAAGGACATTTGTCAGCAGATCCCTTAGTCTGGAGGCATAGTACTCTAGAGGATTTTTGAAAGTGGAGCATTTGGGAGTGAAGTTTCCAAAGCCCGAAGAAGATCCTCACCATTGTACAAGAGAACACGTTTAAGCAGATCTAGGAGCCTGGAGGTCTTCTACTATGGAGGAAGTGGAGAAGAGGTGATAAGGGTTGCAAGTCTCCCAAAGGTTTTAAGGCTAGAGCACATCATTGTCGTCGATGCAGAGTAGATGTATCAATGGATTGTTGAGTCTGGAAGACTAGCCATCCAAGAGAAAAAATATTCGGAGGGGTCAAATACCCTGAATTTTTGAACAACAGAGTCGATCCTCACCGTTGATCTAGAGGAGACATGTGGCATCATATCTAGAGGTTCGAAGGATGGACACTCCAAGAGAATATAGTTAAGAAGGGTTCGATCTCTCTAGAGTACCAAAGTATGAAGTTGATCAGGACCATTGATCAGAGGAAGGACACGTGGCAGTGAATCCAGAAGTCTGGAGTGTTAGCACATAGAATTGTAGGGGTAAAAAGGAACCACTTTGGGTTTTGTTTTTGAGTCACACCTTTGATCCTTACATCATTACCATGACATGTCACCTCTCAATTGTATAATAGGTTCTCTTTTTTATCATCCATTTTTTTAAATGTCAATTTAAAGACAATTGTATGTGCTACCAACTCACTAGGAGAGTTCGCAACATACTCAAGTGCTCCATTCATTCATTGTCATCATTACATTTTTGTCATGCTAAGGGATTTCATTGTTTTCAGAGCCTATTTTTAACAAATTTTTAGGGATCAGGTCTTTGGACATCCTAATAGTCTCCTCTAAGTATGTAAATCTTGTTTGAATTAGGTGTTGCGAACTAGTGAGATGTGTTGCGAACTTCGCTGCGAACTGGTTGAAGGAGAGAGTTGGAGGTTGGACAACCTGCAGACGCCTCTATGCTAATTAAAATATGTCATCATCAAGCCTAGATACACCTATTATTCCATGAGATTGTTCATCATGTTTGAGGATTGAGAAAGCGGTTTTGGTTGGTTTTCATATTGGTGCTGCAAACTATGTTGCAAACACTCTGTTCTAGGACTGCAAAAACTTTCATCTTTTGCTTCCTATAAAAATCATCCTTAAATGATTATATATCAATATAATGGGGTTTTGTAGCATGAATGGGCTCCTGACATAATTTTTCAGGTTTTTTAATCTTTGAAAAAATAAAGCAGGATGCTACAGGAAAGTTCGCAGCGCCTACGCTGCAAATTGGTATTTTTGATAATTTTTAAGAAATTAGCACACAACAAAGGACACTCTTTCTCATAACTTTTGAATGCCCATCTGGGATCCTATGAAATTTTGTGTGGATGAAGAACATAATTTTTTTGACTTGCTGAAAAAAAATAATCCTGACCTAGTTCGTATTGTTTGAGAAAATATAAAACCATAACCTACAGGAAAGTTCACAATGCATGTTGTCATAGGCGCTACGAACTCTAACCGTCCAACCAATTCGAGCTATGGGAAGGATGTCAGCTATGAAGGAAGGTTCAAATGGTATCCTAGGAGTTAGTTTTATATGAGGGACATGTGTTCCATATCCAAATCAATTAGGATGACATGTTTTAAGAGTCATTTATCACAATAGGCAAGATTTTGAAAAATAGGATTTTGTTGGAATCTTTTGTAACAAGACTCCCAAATGGAGGAGGATCCCATGTAAATCCTTGGTTTTGACCTCCTTAGGTTATATAGATATTATTAACTATAAATGAAAGGGTTTTTCATGAGAAAAGGGTTGGATTCATGATCCAAGAGAGGAGAGTGCTAGAGGATAAGTTGAATTTCTCATTTGTAAGCCCGAGGGGATGTGTTGTATGGATTTCTACCATTAGAGATCATGAAAGTTGTGATACCATACTTTTTTTTATCTTGTTTTCATTCTTTCTTATCATATTTCTTGAGTAATATTTACAGATTTTGAAGATCAAAAGATGCTTTTGGTTAATGGATTCGTGAGCTACAAAGGATTTCTGGTAATTGCTTGTTAATCATAGCTTATTGTTCAATCACTCTTTAATCTATATTACATAAATGATGTTTGTTATGTGGACATTATTCTCTTTGTTTACCTTCTATTCTTTGGTATCCATATTGACATAAGCATTTTTTCTGGTAGGTAGCCTGATTTCTTGTGATATGCAGAATGTTATGACTCCATGCCCAATAGAATGTATTTGCAAGCAGTCTGATGCCCTCCCTTTTACTCTTTTCTTGTTGATCCACCAAGTATTACATGTTTTAATTGTTTAAATAAAATGGGTACTAGGATTATCCTCTAGCATTCTAAGGGTGAATCTCAATGCTAACATTTTTGGCGTTGTTACCGGGGACGAAAATGAAGACATCTTCCCTAGGTGAACTATGATGATTAGATCTAGCTTTGGATGGTGAATTGAAGCTAGAAAATTTTAGACTGCTTATCTTTCACCATGGCAAATCCATTGTTCATATATCTATTGGAGTCTCCATTGTTTTGAAATGGACAAGATCCTAGCTCAGAGGTATGATTTTTGTGATTTTTCAAAGATAGTCAGCTTTCCAAATCCAGTGCCTAGTAGAGATGAATGGGAAGGTTTCCTTCCCAGGTTTAGAGGGGGAAATTGGGAAATGCAACCTGAGTTTTTACTAGATTTTCACGAGTACATACTTACGCTGAAAGTTATACATGAATATGTCCTCATAAAATTGTTTACATACTTTTTATATGGAGTAGCTCGTGATTGGTGTAGATCACTTCTAGTTGCTTGTATTACTTCATTAAGACATTTTCAGGCTGCATTTCCTTTGTTTTGCAAAGAGAAATTTGCAGTTGATTTCCTTTATCAAGAATGTTGTTATGAATTCGATTTGTTGAGTAAAGGATCAAATAGTAATACAGAGTCTGTTGTAGTAGAAGACACTTTTCATTATGATCAAGAGGTTGATGATATTCAAAGTGATAGCCATAATGTAGATACTTATGGCATTGTATCAAATGTATCTACTGTTTTAAGTTGTCATGAAAATCAAATTGTTTCATTTGAGTATTCGAATGATAATGAATAGATTGATATATTAGCATGTGACAGTTTTGAATATGAGACATGGGAATATAATGAAGGAGATAAGGAAGAATTAGAACATCAGTTGGAATTCTCTTTATCACCTATTGATGAGAAGAAAACTCCAAGGATCGGAGAGGAAATGTCTATCATTTCTATACCTGCACTTGCAACAAACATTAAACAACATGTGAGTAGCTGTAAAGTGTATGAGGGCTATAATTTTATTTCCGAATCAACCTTCACAGAGGAGCAAGATGGTTTTCTTAACCCATTAGAAATGTCTCTTCATAAGTTTCACAATCCTGTGGATTTTTACATAGAGTTATATTTTTCAAAGGTTTCTAATGATTGAGTTGTTGGTAAGATTTCAAATCATAGTTGTAAGTATCCATTGCTTACTAACATCTTGCTGCAAGCTTCATATCACTTGAAAATTCTTTTGAACAGTTGCATGGAAGGAGTTATTTTCATCAATTTGATACTCACCTGGCTGCATTGGAAGTATGAATTCAATTAACCAAAGAAGCTCAGTTGGATAGACTAGTGTTGGAATGTTTATAAATAAGCTTACTATGCAAGCATTTGGTTTGTAGTGAGTGTTTTTCAGTTTTCAATAAATGATCAGAGGTTCTCTCAAGGCATAGAAAGATTACATATTACAGAGATGGGATGGATAAGGCATTGGAACTCCATGTTCTTAGCATCTCACAGGGAGCATGCCATCCCCTGTGGAGCTAGATGTTAGCACATAGAATTGTAGGGGTAAGAAGGAACCACTTTGGGTTTTTTTTCTGAGTCACACCTTTGATCCTTACATCATTACCGTGACATGTCACCTCTCAATTGTATAAACGTTTCTCTTTTTCATCATCCATCTGTTTAAATTTCAAGTTAAAGACAGTTGTATGTGCTGCCAACTCACTAGGAGAGTTCGCAATGTACTCAAGTGCTCCATTCATTTATTGTCATCATTACCTTTTTGTCATGATAAGGGATTTCATTGTTTTCAAAGCCTATTTTTAAAAAAAATTCAGGGATCAGGTCTTTGGACATCCTAAGAGTCTCCTCTAAGCATGCAAATCTTGATTTAATTAGGTGTTGCAAACTGGTGACAGGTGCTGCAAATTTGCTGAAGGAGAGAGTTGGAGGTTTGACAACTTGCACACACCTCTGTGCTAATTCAAATATGTCATAATCAAGCCTAGATATACTTGTTACTTCATGAGAGTGTTCATCATGTTTGAGTGTTGAGAAAGGGTTTTCAGTTGGTTTTCATATTGGCGCTATGAACTGTGCTGCAAACACTATGTTTTAGGATTGATGACGCTTTTATCTTTTGCATCCTTTCAAATTCATACTTAAATGATTATATATTAAGATAATGTATTTTTGCAGCATGAATGGAATCCTTACATAATTTTTGAGGTTTTTAATCTTTTAAAAAATAAAACAGGATTATACACGAAAGTTCGCAGCATCGTTGTTGCGAACTGGTATTTTTGACAATTTTTAAGAAAATAACACACAATAGAGGATGATTTTGATCATAACGTTTGAATTCCCATATGTGTTCCTATGAAATTTTGTGTGGAGGAAGAACATGTTGTTTTTGACTTGCTAATAGAAAATCGGCCCGACCCAGTTTGTATTTGTTTTTGAAAATCTAAAAACATAACCTACAAGAAAGTTCGTAGCACATGTTGTCACAGGCGCTGCGAACTCTAACAGTCTGACCAATTTGAGCTATGGGAAGGATGGCAGGTGTGAAGGAAGGATTTAATTGTCTCCTAGGATTTATTTTGATATGAGGGACATGTGTTCCATCTCCAAATCAGTTAGGATGACATGTTTCAAGAGGCATTTATCACAATAGGCAAGATCCTGAAAAATACGATTTTGTTAGGATTTTGTTGGAATCTTTTGTAACACGAATCCTAAATGGAGGAGGATCCGATGTAACTCCTTGGTTTTGGCCTCCTTAGGTTACATGCATATTATTCACTATAAATGAAAGGGTTTTTTATCATAAAATTTTTGGATTCATGATCCAAGAGAGGAGAGATCTAAAGGAGCAATTGAGTTGCTCATTTGTAATCCTGAGGGCATGTGTTGTACATAATTCTTCCATTAGATATTCATAAAAGTTGTGATACCATACTATTTTTTTCTTGTTTCCATTCTTTCTTATCATCTTGCTTGAGTAATATTTACATATTTTGAAGATCAAAAGCTACCTTTGGTTAATGGATTCATGAGCTACAAAGGATTTGTGGTAATTTCTTGTTAATCATAGATTATTGTTCAAGCACTCTTTAATGTACACTACAAAAAGGATCTATGTTATGTGGATATTATTTTCTTTGTTTACCTTCTATTCTTATATCCATATTTTCATAAGGATTTTCTCTGGTAGGCATCTTGATTTCCTGTGATCTGCAGAATGTTATGAGTCCATGCCCAACAAAATGTATTGACAAGCAGTTTGATGCCCTCCCTTTTACTCTTTTCTTGTTGATCCACCAAGTATTACTTGTTTTAATAATTTAAATCAAGAGGGTATTGGGATTATCCTCTAGTAGTATGAGGATGACTCTTAGTGATAAAACAAAGGTTTGACAACCCGAAGGGAGCATATTGTAGTGTGGAGAGGATTCCCAAAGGTAGGATTCCATCCTAGTCATCCATTGGAGGAGGAGGTGTGGTGAAATATCCATATTTTGGGGACGTGGCACTTCGACAGATTTGGGTCGTCATACAGACAAGAAAAAAAGTCTTGAAGTCTTGAAAGAATCCTAGTCGTCCATCCGAAAGGGGACACGTGGAGTACAAAGAAGTATTTTAGTGTTTCGACTTCAGGAGATATGAAGGCCTGTGCATGCTAGGTGCAGTCAAAATCGTTGAATCCCAAAGAGAAGATATTTAGGTCATCCATCCATCTGTGTTGAGGACTGTTGATTTAACACTTGGGAGAATTCACCGATTTGATGATCCAAAAGATTTTTTGGAAAGGATTTGAGGTAAAATCGTCAAATCCCGAAGCATGGAGGTGTAATAATAGTGGTTAATATGGGGAGCAGAGGAGTTGTCTGATCATCCATTATGGCATTTGACGTTCGACACTTTGTAAGTGTTGTGCATTGGAGTGGAAAAAAATTGTCGAAGACCGGATTGTGAAAGAGGTGTAGAGTCGTCGATCTGGTGGTGGAGTAAGAGCTATCAAAAATGCCTTTTTTGGCAATCAACACTTTGTGAGTGCTATGTGTATTGGACGTGGTCAGAAAATCGTCAAATTTGAATCCTTGTGGATAGTGTGAGCCATCGATCTTGGTGCCTATAGAGAACCATTCATATTGTTTCTTATTGGTTTTTGGCAGTTCGCATGATTCGTACATTCGAAGGAGTCGAGAGGTAAGAAAGGTAGATTGTCAAATCTCGAAGCACCGAAAACCTATGAATTAGTTCCTATTAGTTAGCGCATGATCAGATCCCTTAGTCACGTGATAATTTGGTCGGAGAAAAGGGGCTAGGGACAAGATTTGATTTCAAAGGAAAAGGGGCTTAGTAAGAGCGTGCGGGTTCATTCTTGGACTTGCACCATGGAAATTAAGGACCTATGTTTGATAATGGGGACTCACAATGGCCCAAAAAGCTGATTTGAGTCCCAATTATGAACGATCCTAGACTGGGAGGTCGCACAGACACTAGGAGAGGGTGGGATTTTTTTCAAGTGGTATCAGAGCACAATTTTTTCTACAAGTAGGAGGCGAGTGAGGAAATTTTTGGTATTATACCAGCAAGTGGTATTAGAGACTATTTTTGTTTACAAATAGTAGGTTGGAGAGGAGAATACAAAGTATTGATGCTCTATGAAGATTGTTTCCATGTGTGCAACAATCAGTAGAAAATCGGGAGGGCTGAAGGAGAAAGCCAGTGGTTCTCTAAGTTGCAGAGCAGGCGAGGTAGACAGCCAGGTGGGATGAAGGATAAGAACAAGTTGTGTTCTTGAAGGAATTGTAGGAAGATGGCTACTGAAGGCCAGAAATGGGGTCAGATAAAAGACCGACAGTAGGTGAACAACACAGAGAGAGATAAAGAGCTCAAGGAGATCCAAGAAGAACTCGAGAGGCTGATTTTGAAGATGGAGTAAGCTAGGGGTATGAATGGCCCTTGAAGAGAAAAGAAAGGTAGCCTATCCAGCAGTTGGTCTCTAAGAGGTAGTGCTAGGTATTGAGGAGGTGGTTGAGGGTTGCTGAAAACCTCAGTGCCATAGAGGAGAAGATGGTTTGCATTTGTGAGCCATAGGTTGGAAGGAACTCAATGATGAGAAGTAGATATCAACTGAAGATCTCATAAACTTCCAGTTTGGAAGAGGTGGTGATGCAGATTTTGAAGAGGGAAATGAGTTGAGATCAGTCATAGATCTTGTAGATTGCTAGGAGGGAAATGATGAAGGTTCAAATTTCTAGGAGGGAAATGAAGGGAGATCAAGAAGAGATCTCGTAGACTGCTAGGAGGGAATAAATGAACTTTCAAATTTATAGGTGGGAAATGAGAGGATATTTGTGGAAGATATTGCAGACTTCTAGGAGGGAAGGAGTGAAACATTAAGTTTCTAGGTGGGAAAGGAGGATGAGGTGAGACTATTTGAAAGTATCCGGAGCTCAGAAAGGATTTCAGATAAGCAAGGAGTGCTGACAGAAATGAAGATGAGAATTTCTAAGATTCTCATGAGCTTAGAGGAGAGTTTGTATCAATAAGAAATGATGAAAAAGGAGGAGGATCAGAGGAACATTATGATCATTGGAGGAATCAATATATTCCTGCCAAGAATCCCAGTAGAGACCAATGCTCATGTTGAAGGTACAACAGAGGAGAGATAGCCAACCAAGATGTCATGAAGAAGGAGAAAGATCATACATTGATACCTTCCTAGGAGATGGAAGAAGAAGAAGAGCATATAGATGCAATGCTCACTCAGTGGGAGATAGAACTGAAGATGCTAGATGATTGGTTAGGCAATCCATAAACAAAAGAAGACTACTAGAGGGATGCAGTTGTGAAAAATGAAGAAAAATTCCATCCTAAGGAGCAGATGGATGACGTTGGACTTGTACCAGCACAAGGAGAGGATTTGAAAGAAGGAGAACTATTAGAGGAGATCATTGAGCAACAACTCGATAGTATGGCTGCATAGTTTTAATCTATAGTGGAGTTGCAAGTCAAGTACACAAAAGGTGAAATTAGCATGGGATATCAAGAAGCTTTGCCCATTGATATGTCTGAGGAGAAAAAGATGCAGTATCAGAGGATACTTTAGAAGAAATTTCATCCAATAGACAAGATGGATAAGGATATTGAAGAAATTAGGAAGTTGATGCTAGAATTATCAGAGACAATCAATAGCAAGAGGAAGCTCAAAAGAGGAGGACATGTAGAAGTAGCAAGGGAGCCATGAGAAGGAGCTTAGGATTTTTGTCAGTGCGAGAGTATGATGCAGGATCGTCGCTCAACCTCATTAAGTGCCAGGAATCCAATGCATCAATTCACAAGGAGGAATGGGCTCCAAGGAAAGAGAGGTGCCAAACTTCTCATTTTGAACCCAAAATTTAAATTTTTTGATGTAATTAAATGTTGTAAGGCTCACGGAAATTCGAGCTATGTGCCTTTATACATGATGCATGTGAAGTCACCTTTAAAGGATAACAGGTAGATAGGGTTAGTTATGGTTTAGACTAGGTCTCCATTGATTGTAATTGAATTCCATTCAATGTGAGTAGGTAGATGGAGGGAAGGCTCGAGGAGCCCCTCTTTTGTAAAAAAATATGTTGTATCAAAATTCATTATAATTAGTAAGAATGAGTAAGTTTTCGATGAGTTAGGAGTTGATGAGTGATTTGAGAGAGATTAAGAGTGGATAGGAGAGAAAGTGTTGAAGACTCGATTGCAGTCTAACCTTTGTAAATCATTTTACAAAAGCATTCAGATATAATACAAAAGTAGTTTTTCCTACATATGTGGTTTCTGTGTTTTAATGTGTTATGAATGTTAATTTTGTAAATGTATTCTATGTCTATTTATGGATGTTGTAGATGTGCAAGTAGGCTACATTTGTAGGTTTAGATAGAATTCTATATCTTTGTGGATTTCTGAGTAGTTTTAGGCTCTTAGGCTTGTGAAAGGAGTGCACACCATAGTTAGGGAAAAATCTATGAAGTCAATGCAAGGAGTGCACTTGAACTCTCTCAAGTTCAGAGAAGATCATGCTAGGTGGGAACATCAAAGAAATTCATTTACCTCAGAAGGGAGGACTTTCCAAGGAGTGCACATCAAACTTGTTGAACACTTTGAAGAAGATTTACTAGAGTTATTGAATACTCTGAGGGATTTGAAAGGAGTGCATTGAGAAAAAACTCTAGTTCAAGTTCTATGAGAAGGTTTCCAAGAGGGAATAACATAAGGTAAATCTCAAGAGGAGTAGTGCAATTCTGCACAGAGAGCGTAAGGAGTGTGAAAGTGAAATTTTAAGAGTTCAGGTTTCAGGAGGTGAAGACATGCAAGGAGTGCACAAAGACAACACATTTCTAAAGTGTTGGCTAAGCTTAGGAGATAAAGCGTGAGTCTCAAGAAGGCACAAAGAGTTGATGAGAAGACTAAAGGGAACGAACCCTTTGAAGTCTGAGTGTTTACAATCTCAGGAGAGATAGCACAAGTACATGACGAGCCCTAGAAGGAGTGTAGAAGGAGAAAACATTCCAAGTCTCACAGTGTGGGAGAAGCACAAGTGTGCACTCACACTTCATCAAAGTGTTCAAAAAATCTCAAGAGGAGTAGAATATTTGGAACACGAGCGAAGTCCTAGGAGACAACCCTGTAGGAGAAGCATCGAAGGTTAAGTCTTCAAAAATTTGAGAAAAAATACTTCATTTGGAAGGGAATCAGAACAACCATAGAGAGGAGCTACAACAACCATTAATATGTTGTCGAGAGAAATATGAGTCATTAGATCCTCATTGAGAAGAATATATCCTCATCATTGGATCTAGGCATGAGGATTTACAGTCGTCCGATCTAGGCAAGTTGCACGGGGTCTAACCCTCTTCATCCTTTGAAATTTCTTAGTTTGGAGGTTTTTAAAATTTGTGTATTGAAGAATATAGGATCCCCAAAGTCCCAGGATCTGGAGTAAGTCGGGACCATCCACTTGAGATGGATGCATGTCATGACATCGAAGGAGGTATAGAGCCTTAGTTCTCTAAGAGAATAAGTGCATAGGGTGTACAGTTTCAGGAAGGCTCGAAGCTCTGAAGTCCCACAATGCATCCCAACCGTTGAAGTAGAAGGACATGTTTCAGCAGATCTCTTAGTTTGGAGGCATAGTACTCTAGAGGGTTTGTCAAAGTGGATCATTTGGGGGAGAATTTGTCAAATCGCAGAGTAGATCCTCACCGTTGGATGGGAGGACACATGTCAGTAGATCTATAAGACTGGAGGTCTTGTACTCTGGAGGAAGTGGAGAAAATATGCTAAGGGTTGCAAGTCTACCAAATCTTTCAAGGCTAGAGCACATCATAGCTATTGACGTAGATTACACGTATCAATGGATCGCTAAGTCCTGAAGACCATCCATCCAGGAGAAAAACTATTAAGAGGGGTCAAATCCCCCAAAGTTCCGAAGAGTGGAGCCTATCCTCACCATTTATTGGGAGGAGACACATGGCGTCATATCTGGAGGTCCGGAGGATAGAAAATCTGGGAGAATAGAGGTAAGAAGGATTCAATCTCTCTAGAGTCCTGAAGTCTAGATTTGATGAGAGGAAGGACACATGGAAGTATATCCAGAAGTTAGGAGGGAGTAGAGTGCAGTGTGGTGAGGATTTCTGCAGGCCCAAAGGTTAGAGTCCATCCTAGCCTTTCACTGGAGGAGGATGCATGGTGAAACATCCATAGTTTGGGGATGTGGTACTTCAAAAAATTTGGGTCGTTGTGTAGATAGGAACAAAAGTCTTGAAGTCCTGAAAGAATCACGATCGTTGAATAGGAAGGTGACATGTGGAGGAAGGAAGAGTCTTTCAACATTTCAGTGTCAAGAGATACAAATTGTTGCACGTGCTAGGTTTAGTCAAAATCATCGAAGCCCGAATAGAAGAGATCTGGTCCCTCCATCCATATGTGCTGAGGATTGTCAATTTCGTACTTGGGAGAATTCATTGATTCGACAATCCAAGAGATTTTGTGAAAAGGTGTTGAGGTAAAATCACCAAAGCCAGAAGTGTGGAGGTGGAATAAAATCCATTGATCTGGGGAGCACTAGAGTCATCTGATTAGCCATTTCGACATTCAGTGTTCGACACTTTTCAAATGTTATGCATTGGAGTGGAAAATAAATCATCGAAGCTTGGATTGAAAAAGAGGCATAGATCCATTGATCCAGTGGTGGAATAGGAGTCGTCAGATCTTCCTTTTTTGGTGATTGGAACTTTGCGAGTGGTATGTGTATTGGAATCAATTAGAAAATCACCAAACCTAAATCCCCATGGATAGTGTGAGTTGTCGATCTCCGTTCCTATAGAGAATCGTTGATCTTTCTCCTTATTTGTTTTCGGCAGTTCGCATGATTCATGCATTCATAGGAGTCGAGGGGTAAGAAAGGTATATTTTCGAAGCCCGAACCATTGAAAACCTCTAAATCAACACTTGATCACAACCCTTGATCACATGAGAAGTTTTTCGGAGAAAATGGTCTAGGGCCCGAATTTGATTTTGGAGGCAAAGGGGCTTAGTAAGAGCCTGTGGGTTCATTATTGGGCCTGCACCAGGAAAATTATGGACCTATGTTTGATAATGGGGGCTCAACAGGGTATGAAGAGCCGATTCGGCTCCTGATTATGAATGATCCTATACTGAGAGGTCACGCAGACCCTAGGAGAGGGTGGGGTTTGAATAAAAAACCCTCTGATAGTGGTGTTCTCCACAATTCTAGCATCCATTCTTAGGTTTGGTGCTCCTAGTTATAGAGGAAGAATCTGTTGGTATAAGGTTCTGAGGCCCTGATTTGTTCTGTATATTATTTTTTTTGATGAGAATGATGCTGCTATGTTGATGGGTGTAAGTGACACTCCGTTAATTAGGAGAATAGATCCAGATTGGGGTTATCTAATTAACCCAAGCCATTTGGTGTAATCTATTCTAACGGGTTTAATGGATCTGTTAGCCAACTAGGGTCCTAAAACAATAGAAAGGAAATAAACTACTCTAAAGATAAAACTATAATACTATATACGTAGATCTAATTATTTACAAATGTTAAACAAAATCATAAATATGAACATGTTATTATGAACAAGGTAATTACAAATTGCAAGTTTTGGTGGATGTATTGCGAAATCAATGTTTTTGTAATTATTTACGAAGTAGATAAAGAAAGAACATATTTTTATATCTTCTGTTTTATAATTTAAAATCTAAGAACTAAAAAAAATGATACTAATAAAGAATAATCTTAAGCAAGAACATAATTAATAGTCACAACCAATTTAAACTTTCTTATTTCACTAATAAATAACCTAATAACATAAATTGAATCTGAATAAAACTAACCTAATATTAGTCTCATGGTGTGTTTATATCCCTATACTATCCATGCTTCCAGCTATCTTGCCTGTGAGAGAAATATGTGATAGGATTGTACTAACATCTCCAGAATAAACTCAAGGTGTTTATTGACAGCAAGGATATAAGAACAGAGTATTAAACTTATAGATCGAGTGACCTTTTAATAATGAATGATTACATTAAAATAAATTTTAATGTGAAGCATTCATTTGATACATGAACTTAAAATCAAGCATAAATCGTGATATTAAAGTTTAATTAATGATCATAGATATAATATATGAAACAACAAGTTATAGAAAAAAATTTAAGCACTGAATAAAATGAAACATTGTATGCTAACGAGACTGAAGTTGTATAACATATCAATATTCCATAATATAAGAGGCAAAACATAAATGTAATAGTGTCATGTTGGTCTAAAGCCGAAATGTGAACCACTTGTCTATATAGTCTTGGGAATTACATGTCCATAAAACATTCCAATCAAATATGCCTCTCACTAACAAAGTGAACAGTATTTAAAGTAACTTGAGATCCACATACTCATATCTCACAGGATAGAGTTGGATCTCCCAAAATCAAGTAATATTACAAAAATAGTGGATTGGAAACCACTTATAATAGAGTTGGTTTATTCAAAAATTAAATCAAAGTTTTTATAAAACGTAAAGAAGGAGAAAATACTAATCATTTAGGCGTATAATTGAGAATATTTACTCTAAATAATCAACAAAAAAAACTCCCATTTTCTAAGAAAAGAAAAACCAATTTGATAAACTAGAAAAACAATTATTAATAACTAATTTTTTATTAAAAGAGACTTGGCTACATAATCTAAGATTTTGTACCTAGTCTTAATTTAATAAATGAAATCAAACTTCAAATCGTATTATTTCAAATTAGATAATAGAAATAAAATGAAAGGAAAATAAAATTGTTTTACCATTAAAATTTAACTAAAGAGGGGTCGAACAGTTCAGAGTTTATTATTGCCTTGACAGTGGTCGCATTATTAATGACTACATTTCCAGATCTCTTGATACATTTAGTCTTCCTCTCTGCATGCACCTTGAGATCAAGGTTTTCTTGGTTCAACAAATCATTCTCAGCAGTGAGAGTTTTAATTTGAGCCTGTAAGAGAGGAATGCCGGTATAGTAACGCTCAACCGAATCGAAACAACCATCATAGTGTATAGGGGAGATGACAGGTGGATGAAGGACACAATCAACCAAGGTTGCTTCAGCCTTAACTGATGTTTTCTTTAGATCTTGCATGATACTTGAGAATTATTATTTACCTTTAAGGCATGGTGGTAAATTTGTAACAAAATCATAAGGTTCAGTATGAATGATAACCTCCCTCCTGAAACCCTAAATTTTTGGATCTTCCCAAGCTAGAAAATCCTCTATCTCAAGATTTGAACCCTCATCGATCTCGATCAGATCAATTGAGCTCAGATGAGTATCCTTTCGGTTCCTTAGTTATCTAGAGATTAGGTGACCGATCTTATTACCCTTGAAATTTAAATATGTGCATTGTTGTTTCCTTCCTTTACACCATTTCTTAACATCAATATTAACACTAACATCATTCACATGCACATGAAGATCATTTCCCTCCAATTCGACGGTCACCTGTTCAGGAGATCTACACAATAATCCTTTATCTATAGGGGCTTTATCAATAAACTCTGGTTCATCAAATGAATTTACGAACTGGCTTTTAATCATTGGCTTGCATGAGTTAGGGTTTGGAATCAAGAGAGGGTTGGTTGTAGGATTAGCCTGGATGAAACCATTCCTCATCAAAAAATCTCCCAATTGTCACCTATGGTCGACAGATGATGCATCAACAAGATTTTAACCAACCCATGGTGAAACAAGCTCGAATTGACACCATGTCGCTTGTAATGCTTGGCCATCTTATAGATACTCATCAATAAGTAAAAATGAATATCTAAATTGAAACTTATGAAATTCATGAGAAAATGAATATGGTAGAGAAAGACCAGTCTATATCAACCTTCACAAGTAACAAATTGTTTCAAAATTAACAACAAACTATGCCATCTAGTTTTTAATAGGGAGATAGGAATACCTTTTATACAATAGTTGGTTTTTCGAGAGGTCATAAAAAAATTCCCGTTCATTCCTAGTATTTTTAAACCATCTCTCACCCTTTGATGGGAGACATGTTTCTTTTATAATGAAATATTCTATCAATTCTAATTGTATGTCTCCTATCTTAGATCTGTACCCATCAAAGGTTCGTGCAAAGGCTTCTGCTACCTGAATATTATAACCCTCAAATTTCTTAAGGAATATATCCCAGCCATGATTCTTTAGGTCTTCAATCGCATCATCATTGGAAAGTAAAGCCTAGAATCCATTCAGCTCTATGCGAATGATGAGAACCATGACTACTGTAACTACAATGCAACAAAGATTACTCGTAATAGTTTTAGGTTCTAATCAAGAGAGCAACAAAAACCAGTCTGAATGGAGAGTAGAAACATGAAAATAAAAGAGCCTATGAGTTATCATAACTTGGATAGTGGGAATGAAAGCCAGAGGGTTCATTGTATTCCTTACCATCTCTTGTGATGGGTGACAAAACTACAAAGTACCAAAACCTGTGCAGGTAATCAATAGCTTCATTAATGCTTGGATCCATCCAGGTGAGGTGAGAACGCGAGTACAACAAGTTTGTACTCATTGTCATGAACGTTAATGTGACCATTAACTTCATGAAAGACAACCAAATAATTAACCAATTTTTTTGATGTACCAAAGAAATTTGATAATGAAATATCAAACCATTGAAACAATAATAATCGTATTAACACAAAAAATGGATCCAACAACCATTTAATAAGATTTAAATTTCAATTACATATGGCTTGTTGAAAATATGTTTCTAAGGCACAAAAAAAATTAAACACCGTGCTAAGTTTTATGTTTAATTGATGCTTACAGTCATGAATTAAAAATAAAACCAACAAAAATGCAAACAATAATATATTAATATGGCAATCTTTTAATCCACCAATCATTTCAAAATTCTAAAACACGTTTACAAAATTGAGGTCATGCCAGCTACAGAAAAATGCAATTTCCTCTGATCGTGTTAAATATAAAAAATCATGTGTGGCTGCCAATATGCTACTACTACGATGGTTTTTTATACATATTCCTCTAATTGGTAGTCTTCCTATGTGGTGTAGAAAATACAGGTCCTTTGGGTGTATCATGGTGCCCATAAGTGTGTCTAATAGGCGTCTGCTACTGCGATGCTCTATGTGGATTTTCCGGGTCTGCCTGGAAGGATTCCTACCCTGATCTCCACTATTCAATTTGGATAAAATATTTCTATAATACAACATGAAAATTCTAAGGCATAAGGATCCTCACCTTATCAGGGATGTTGTAGTTGAGACAAAACACTAACTTATTCACCTTTAACTTTTCAGTGTTCAGGTGCAGAGCATATCTGAGAAAATCCATTAATCAAACCTCATACTCAGGTGATGTACGACTACCCTATCATAGAGAATTGAATTTGTTGAGCTAGTGCTGAAAGAACTCATCAGATAGGTACCTCTCTCATAATCATTCCTTGAATAATTCCCAAGACATGTCTTCAATGGCCATATTCAATTGTTGTAAGAGTGTCTTCCACCAAATAAGCACACTCCCTTTCAGCTAAAAGACCACCATACGGATCTTCATGTTGGAGGTATAATCACACAATGCATAACACATTGACATATTCTCCAAGCAAGCTTTGGTGGCTAAACCATCCGTGGAACCACATAACTCGGGAAATTTTACCTTCTTGAGTTCTCTATGAATACTACCACTAACTAAAAGAGGTCATTGCAAACCCTCAATGGGTTTATATCCTCTACCCTCATCTTGATCGAGGCAAATTATTAGCTCCTTAGATATCTTTTCAAAATACCTCATCATACCCTTGACATCATCCACTACAACATGCTCCTTCTTGGCAGTATGCTCTTCTCCCTATGGATCATATCCCTCAGGTGCAAGTGTACTTGGAGGATACATACCTCTTCCTCCTGCACCCCAATGTCTACTCATTCTTCGTCCTCTAACCATGACACCTTCATAAAACAATTTCAATGTATATTAATAATTACACCTTTAATTAAAATTTACATTGGAATTCGTAACGAGTCCAATGTCGCAGAGTAGAACCCTACTCTGATACTATATGTAAATACGCTCTATTAACTGAACATCTATGATTAAGCATGTACACAAATGTAAAATTTCATTAATATATTCATAGTAAAAAAAATAAAAAATCACACATCTAATTTTGATATCTTAACATGTAAAAACATAATTCATCCAAAAGCTAAATACAAATTTTACCATCAATAATATTTTAGGGAACTTTACCCTAAATTCAAGGATTTTGTCTATTGATACCCTAGGGTAGAGATGTGAAATAATTTAATGTACTTGAATGTAAGAATTCACAACTTGTGGACCAACTTTACTTCAGTTGCACCAATTGTAAGTTATATTACCTTAATTAAATACGTCTCTAGACTCACTTGTCTAGGCATAAGGATTTATCTAGTCACTATAATTTTATTTTTACATTCATTTAATAATATAATTATTAATTATGTAAATATAATTACGCCGATAGGCGTCCCCACTATTGCAATCGGTGGATTAATAAACCTTTTAATCATAAATTTCAATCTTAGGGTTGACAATTGAAGATGTTGGCATATTCTTCGTCATCCTCCCAAATCAATGAATGGGATTTATCGTTCATTACTTCCTTGGATTTATGAATGCCTCTGTTAACTTGTTTACTTTTTAACATTTACCTAATCATATTAAGAAATTACTATAACACTATCCGATTGCCACATTTAGATGATTAACCTTTTTGCAATATTTTAACAAACACTAACTCAACCTCAATCATGGCCACATTTGAATTATTAGAGGACAATAGCTCAAATCCATTACTAAGGATTACATGTATCAGACACCTATTTACCATGTTTTCTAATTTAAAGTTATTTATTTTATTTATATGAGATAGGTGGCTGATTACATTGGATGAAGATTACAGGGGACACATTGCCACGTTTAAATTTATGGGAGATGCATTTAAATTTATGGGAGATAGGTGGCTCATATACATGAGGTAGGCCATGTTTTGCAATTTAAATTTATAGGAGACAGACGCTTCATATACCTTAGGTACGCCACGTTTTGCATTTTTAATTTATGATATACATGATGCAGGTCACGTTTTTCAATTTGCAGTTTAAATTTATAGGATATGTAATCCATATGGATATCAGTGGCCACCCACCTTTTCCAACTGGCTCAAAACAATTTTCTGACAATTTTGACAGTTTACTATTTTTAGCAGTTTTAACTTCCGGGGCCATTTAGAGGGCCTAAATGAAGGTTTTTCAGGATCGAGTACCTCAATTATTTCTAAAGGCACAATTAATCCCCCAAATTTAATCTCCTCGAATATACCTTTCCAATGGGCTATGACACACCTAAAATGAAGATCGTATGCAAAACTTACTACCCTAGGAAGTTGATGTACTAACTTACCCAAACGACGCCCAAATGACTTTTGGTGCTTCATCTCCTAGGGTTAGGTTTTTGGATGTCTAGGGTTTTTGGCATTCTTGCTTATTGTAAAAAGGCCTTCAGAGCCTCATTGTAACCTTATTCTTGCGAATGCGCGCTACCTTCACATCTCTTCTCAAATATAAGCCACCACCATTCCAACAAGCTTGTTTCTATTGCATTTTATAGTTTCATCTTATTTCATTATTGAATAGAAAACCAATTTTATTGTACCTATGTTATTTTGTGTTAAGCACCTATTAATAATATGTATTCATTTAATTTTTCTCATAAAATCTGGATCAGTGGTATGAGAGCGGTCTGCTCGTCGTCTTAATGCATGTCCCCAACGAGGTCGTAGTACAAAGAGTTGGGTCTCGAGCTTGTTTCTCTTGAGGACAAAATCTCTCACATGCCCAAGCAACCTCCCATGGCAGGAGAAAATAAATATGATAGAACAAGAGATCCTTTCAAACTGTTGANNAGAGGAACGAGATGATGGATAGTTTCACGCAAATCCTCTGGTGGCTACCAGCAGGAGATGCATCTTCCTCGAACGGAGGCGCCGCCCCCTTCAAGGTACAAATAAAATTTGATATTCCTATATTTGAAGGTCACATAGATAGACATGTTGTAGATAAGTGGTTGAATCTACTAGAAGGGTATTTTTCTGTCCATAACTTTTCGAATAGAGAAAATATTACTTTTGTTCTCCTCAAAGTTGTTCCCCATGTCGAAGATTGGTGGGAAACTTTCTGTGAGCAAAGGGAAATAGAGGAAACCACATTATTTTCATTCATGGCCACCTGGGAATCCTTCAGGGATGTTATTAAGGAACAATACTACCCTGTTGGAAGTTATGATAACCTGTATACCAAACGAACCACATTGCAGTAAGAAAGAGACCAAGCAGTCCCAGCTTTCACAAATATCTTCCATACCTTGCGTGCCAAGTTGGGTATCAAACAGTCAGAGAGACATCTGGTGCTCAAGTATCATGGTGCTCTACATAGATACATCTAGACTGAAATGAAATTTTTGGACATCTAATCCTTGGGCGCAGCCTACCGATATGCCATCAAAATCAAGCAGAAGCTCAAACAAAAGACGTGGCAATTTGGGCCTGGGAACCCCTCACAACAAAATCCAGGAAATGGTGGCCCCAACCCACCAAAAAAAGGATAGAGAAAATATGGACAGTATCAGGACAACCAGTCCAAGCCATAAGAAAAGAAGGACACCGGAAAGAAAAATAAATATATTGGGAAGTGGTGTGACTTCCATAAGAGCCCTTGGCATAACACTGCTAATTGCTTCTCAAATCCGTTGTTAGTGGCCAAAGTGAAAGACTTTGAATCAGATGTGGATTCTGACTCTGAGCCAGAACCAGAAAGGGGAAGACAGATCATTGACGAGGAACCTAGTGCCACCATTGCTATCACCAAGCTCCAACCTGGTGAACTAGATGAGCCAGAAGAAGGAGAGCACCTCTTCCATTCACAGATGTGGGTAAAAGGTACCCCACTGCACTTCATCGTTGATAGCGGTATCCAAAAGAACCTCATCTCAGTAGAGGTTCTCAAGCAGTTGGCCCTGCCAACAATGCTGCACCCACAACCCTACACCATTCGATGGCTCCACTAAGGAAGCGATCTCTGGGTCAGCCAATAGTGTCGACTGTCGTACAACATCAAGCCCTTAAAAGATGATTTATTGTGTGATGTTGCTCCTATCGAAGTTTTTGATCTTCTTTTGGGCCAACCTTATTTATGGAAACATCATATTGTATATGAGTCTAGGCCTCATAGTCTTATTATTACTTTGAATAGGAAATTGTATAGAATACCTGAGGTAGTCCCACCTAGTGCTATTTCCTTGATCTCTACTAAGAAATCCAGGAAGGTCATCTCTCGGATGGGGAAGTTTGTCTTCTTCGTGATTCTGTCTTAGAATAAGAGAAAGATCATAGCCACATCCAGGGTCTCTGTGGCCGAACTCTCCACACAGCAGAAGCAAGTAGATAAGGTCGTGGAAGAATACTCAAATATCTTCTCGTCACCTACAGGGGTACCTCTGCACTACCAGGTCAAGCACCCCATCGATCTGACCCACGACACATTGCTGCCCAATGGGAAAGTCTATCGTTTCTCTTTGTTATAGAATGAGGAGATCAAACAACATATCCAAGAAATGCTCCACAAGGGGCACATCCACCCTAGCTCATCACCTTGTGGGAGCCCAATCGTCCTGGTACAGAAGAAAGATGGAACCTGGCATTGATCTGAAGTCTCGCTACCACCAGGTCCCGAAAGAACAGACAGATGTATGGAAGACCACCTTCAAAGGAAGGCCTTTTTGAATGGTTGGTCATGCCCTTTGGTTTGACAAATGCTCCAGCCACTTTCATGAGGATGATAGAAGATATCATGTGACCATTCACCAATAATTTTATAGTGGTGTATATGGATGACATTCTAATTTACAGCAAGACTTGGGCTGAACACTTGCAGCATATTCAGCAGGNTCCTTCAGCATGGACATGGTCCATTACCTGGGCTACATCATTGATCAGCATGGCGTACATGTGGATTCAACTAAGATCCAAGTCATCTGTGACTGGCCAACCCCAACAACACTCACTGAGCTTCAGAGCTTCTTAGGCCTTGCCAATTTCTACCACAGGTTCGTGTTGGGATTCTCCCATATTTAATGGGCCCTCAACCAAATAAATAGGGGTGGTGGTAAGGCAAATTTTCATGGGGCTGGTGCCAACAACAAGTGTTCAATTATTTGAAGCAACGCTTGTGTTCAGCCCTAGTACTTTCACTATGAGACCTGCATCATCCCTTTGAGATCGAGACAAATGCTTCAGACTATGTCGTGGGCGCCATTCTCACTCAGCACAACCACGCCCTGACCTTTCATAGTGAGACACTGTCAGATACTGTCTGTAAGTACCCTACTTACGACAAAGAAATATAGTCCATTGTGCAAGAATTCCACAAGTGGAGACATTACATTCTTGGGAAGGAGATATTCATCCACACTGATCATAAGCCACTGAAGCTCATGCAGACACCGAGAAAATTGTAGAATGACCTCCATCAGAAGTGGTCCACATACTTGCAGCAATTCCACCTCAACATCAGGTATAAAACAGGAAGCACCAATCACATCGATGATTGCCTCATGAGACCGCCGGTCACTGCCCTCACCACGGTGCTAGACTCTTGTGGCCATGAGAAATCTGGATGGCCCCAACTCTATGAGACAGACTCTGACTTCGCCACCACCTACCAAATGTTGGGAGCAAACATAGTTGTCGATAATTTCCATCTTCAAGATGGGTTGTTTTGTCGTCTGGGCCATATCTATGTTCTATCAAGTGAACGAGCGAAGCTGATCTAGGAATCCCACTACAGTTGAGTGGCAGGAGACTTTGGCAATGAAAAGACAGTGGTGATGCTATAGAAAAATATCTACTAGCTGAAACTTTGACAGGAGGTCAACAAGTATATTAGGTCCTGCACTGCCTGCCCTATTGCCAAACTGACCATTAATAAATAGGGCCTGTACAACCCTCTTCCTACTCGTGACAGGCCATGGGAATCCATCTCAATGGAATACATGTTGGGCCTCCCGTCCACCAAGTGGGTAAATGACTTTTTTTTTGTGGTTGTTGATATCTTTCCTAAGATGGCGATTCTGGTTGTGTGGAAGAAGAGAATCACAACAAAGGCCACTGCCAAGCTCTTCTTTGAACGAATCTGGGTACATTTTGGAATCCCACAAACCATTGTTTTAGATTGGGATAGTTTATTTCTCATCACATTTTGGTCGAGCCTTTGGTCACTGCTGGACACCAAGCTCACTAAATCCACGGCCTTCCACCAGTAGACAGATGGCCAAACCGAGGTTGTAAATCGAATGATTGTTTATATCATTTTCATATATAATTCAAAGCACCCTCGCACATGGTATGAGAGCCTTCGCTATGTCCAGCATAGCTACCACTGAGCCCTGCATAGCTCAACTGACCACAACCCCTTTCAAGTGGGGTTGGGATTCCAACCATTGGGTCCCATAGATGTTTCACTTCCCCTTGCAATCACCTCAAATGACTCATATCTTGCTCCAAATGAAGCTGACAAAGCCACCCAGTTCATTGATCGAATCCAACACATCCACAAAAAGGTTCAGGATATCCTACAGAAGTCCAATGATAAGTACAAATAGTGCCATGATCAACATTGGGTGACACATAAGTTTCAGGTGGGCAACAAAGTTTGGTTGCACTTGCAGAAAGAATGCCTTACAGGACCCCATCGAAATTTTTTCCCACTCTGTTATGGGTCATACATTATCACCAAGGCCATGGGGGATAATTCTTTTTGAACTCAACATTCCTCCTTTCCTTGCCCTGCACCCAGTGTTCAACGTGGATCTCCTTCACCCTTATTTCCCAGTGTTCAGAAGTAGCAGAACAGATAACACCAACAGATCTCAACTCTGACTGCATACAATAGGAATCCAATGATCAAATTGTGGACACACATATCAAGGGAACATAACAACAAATAATATAGCTTTATTGAGTCGTCAAAGAGGGGTAGCTCCTGCACCAAGGCAAGTGGCTCACCTGGGGCGAAATTCAGTAGAAATTTCCTCATCTGACGGGGGACCTCAACGCAATGGATACCATTGCTTACTAATGAGGGAGGATTTATCCAGATGGATATCTGTGGGCACCCACCTTTTCCAAATGGCTCAAAATAGTTTTCTAACAATTTTGGGAATTTACTATTTTTAGCAGTTTTAACTTCCAGGGCATTTTTTAGGGCTTAAATGAAGCGTTTTAGGGATAGAGATCCTCAACGATATCCAAAGGCATAATTGAGCCCCCAAAACTAATATTCTCTACTATACCTTTCCAATGGGCTATCACACGCCTAAAACGAATACCGTATGCAAAAGTTACGACTCCGGGAAGTTGATGTACTAACTTACCCAAACGGGGCCCACATGACTTTTGACGCTTCATCTCCTAGAGTTAGGTTTTTGGATGTCTAGGGTTTTTATCAATCTTGCTTACTGTAAAAATTCTTTTAGAGTCTCATTGTAACCTTCTTCTTGTGAATGCGTACTGTCGTCACATCTCTTCTCATAGATAAGTTGCCACCATTCCAGCAAGCTTGTTTCCCGTGCATTTTACAGTTTCAACTTATTTCGTTATTGAATAGAAAACCGGTTTTACAGTATCTCTATTTTTTTGTGTTAAGAACCTATTAATAATTTGTATTCTTTCATTCCACTCATAAAATCCGGATCAAGATGAGCACTTCATATACCTAAGGCAAGCAGTTTTCAATTTAAATTTATGAGAGAGATGTGCTTCATATTACTGAGGCATGCCACGTTTATGGGAGATAGGCGTATTTCCCAATTTGAAGTTAACTGAATTTATGGGAAGTAGGAATTTGATTCCACGTATTCCATATTGAATTCACTCGAAAGTCGTTTCATATTATGGCTTTCATTGATATATTTACATTCATATACCTACAAGTACAGTATGCACATAGGTATTGTAGACAAATTCTGGATGGATTATATGCATTTATATCGCAAGAAAGAGACCGTTAATGTTTGTATTGGATGTGTTTGGAGTAAAAGAGATAGAACAACATATCATATTGGGAAGAAGTTATTAGAGCAAAGCATCCAGCAAGACAAGGTAATATCTTTCTCCATAAAAATTTATGCAGTTAGTTTCCTTCAATTATAATTTCTAGGTTATTTGAGAAGTTATGCTAAAATTATATTTTAGGTTTTCCAAGCCTACCATGAAACGAACCAACCTGCCTTCAATGGTCGGCCCTCATCCATGCATTCACTATCTCTTTCACATATATGTAATCAATAACAACATAGTATTTAACAATGCTTCAGAATGACAATTGTACTCCAAGTTAGAGTTGAAAAATATGTTTTTAACCTGGAGCGTTGTCGAGGCCATGCAAAATACAAATCGAGGAAAATCCAATATGTTCAAATCTTCTATCAAGTTTGGACCATTGTTGGATTTCGATCTTTGCAGTACCGGTAAAATAACAACAATCACAACAGCTAATAATAGAGAAATGCTCATCTTTCGCATCTGGAATCTAATATGTTGCAGTGAAGAAGCCTGGTGTCTATTATAAGAATGAATGGATTCTGAAATCAAATCCTCGGACAATTTTATCTCGCGTGTGGACGCTTTGTTCCAAGACTTTTCTACCAAAATCACAACAAGCGAAAAATTTCCCGGTCATGTTTTCAAATTGCCTGTCGATTGATAATTAGATGGGATAATGTCGTTGAATTCCACCCATTTCAAGTATCCAACTATAATATAATATATGTACAGTACCAATAATATAATTAAATATTCATATCTTTTTTAATATGTAGTTGATGATTTACAAGTTTGTCTAAATCTGGAATGCTAAACCGCACCAGTTGCATTTGAATGGAATCTCTCTAAAATAGAGCCACATAGTGTCTTTTGATGTGAAGGGAAAAAAACATGAGTTAAAAGTCACGGGGAGATGGCAATAACGTGGCATCAATATAT
>SNQJ01S0000298.1:244043-267670 GCA_010110895.2 Picea sitchensis
TTGGGTGTTCGAAGGTTTCTGATTAGATGTGCTCCTGGTTCTCGACACACACATGCAGATTACAAAGTCTATCGGCTGTCACTGGTTCCAACCTCATACTTTGGGGGGCATTCTGTTACCCATGATTTTGGTCATCATGATGATGTATTGATGATGGTGTACTGAAGGTCTTCATTAGAACTTTTTCCTGAGAAAAGTTACTTTCTTCTCTTTCCAGAAATATCATTTTTGAGGAAGGTTCGCAGGCTACTAATACATTTTCTTGCGAGAATGCATGATTCTCGCAGGCTTCTTTAAGCCAGGGTGCGAGAATTTCACACTATGTTGAATTTCTAGGGTGCAAACTCTTTCTAATGAAGGGAAAAAGATGAATTATCGAATCTTCTAGAAGGGAATCTTCTAGAAGGATGAGATGGCATTCGAATGGTTATCCTAGTACTAGATTCCTTGATATTTTGGGATCATTCTTATCCAAGTAACCAATTCATTATCTCCTATATATTGAGTGAATTCTCATAGAAAAGGTTAAGAAAGACATTAGAGAATTGGTGAAATACTGTGTGAAGGACTGATGCTACAACAACTAATAACTCCAACAAATTTATCAAAGGTGGTTGATTTTATTCATGCAAGTGAGCAAGTGTGTGTGTCAGAGTCAAGGGCCATCTAAAGAAAGTTTGCAACATCAAGGATCGAGTTGTAATCTTTACTTTCCATGAATATGATACAGTAATATGTCCCTTTCCCATAAAGCTAATTCCACTTTATTGTATAACTCCTTGATCATATACATAGATTCACTGTTCAATAGATTGTGCTTTCTTTACTCCACTTGGTTTGTACTATTTTGGTCTTGACTGTACGAAATCATTGGAGCAAAGCGGGAGCAAAAAAGACCTAAGGAAGCGTTAATAAGGTATGTTGCTTGTTCTCGCCTCTTATTTAATTCAATGGTTAGAATATAGGGAAAGAGTCATATTCTGTCTTGCTTTGTTATAGATCCAGGTGGATCTAGGGAGATCGGTTTGTGTCTGCACTTACGGATTTATCCAGTAACAAAAAGGAACCACTTTGATTTTTTTTTTTGAGTCACACCTTTGATCCTTACATCATTATCGTGACATGTCACCTCTCAGTTGTATAAAAGTTTCTCTTTTTCATCATCCATTTGTTTAAATGTCAAGTTAAAGACAGTTGTATGTGCTGCCAACTCACTAGGAGAGTTCGCAATGTACTCAAGTGCTCCATTCATTCATTGCCATCATTACCTTTTTACCATGAAAAGGGATTTCATTGTTTTCAGAGCCTATTTTTTAAAAAGAATCAGGGATCAGGTATTTGGACATCTTAACAGTCTCCTCTAAGCATGCAAATCTTGTTTGAATTAGGTGTTGCAAACTGGTGACACGCGTTGCGAATTGGCTGAAGGAGAGAGTTGGAGGTTGGACAACTTGCACACACCTCTGTGCTAATTCAAATATGTCAGAATCAAGACTAGATACACTTGTTACTTCATGAGAGTGTTCATCATGTTTGAGTGTTGAGAAAAGGGTTTTGGCTGGTTTTCATATTGGCGCTATGAACTGTGCTGCAAACACTATGTTCTAGGACTGATGAAACTTTCATCTTTTTCATCCTTTGAAATTCATCCTTAAATGATTATATATCAAGATAATGTATTTTTGCAGCATGATTGGAATCCCGACATAATTTTTGAGGCTTTTGATCTTTTAAAAAATAAAACAGGATTATACAGGAAAGTTCGTAGCGCCATTGTTGCGAACTAGCATTTTTTACAGTTTTTAATAAATTAGCACACAATAAAGGACGATTTTTCTCATAACTTTTGAATTCCCATATGGGTTCCTCTGAAATTTAGTGTGGAGGAAGAACATGTTGTTTTTGACTTGCTGACAGAAAATCGGCCCGACCCAGTTTGTATTTTTTTTTTAAAATCTAAAAGCATAACCTATAGGAAAGTTCACAACACATGTTGTCACAGGTGCTGCGAACTCTAACAGTCCGACCAATTCGAGCTATGGGAAGGATGGCAAGTGTGGAGGAAGGTTTGAATCATATTCTAAGATTTAGTTTGATATGAGGGGCATGTGTTCCATCTCCAAATCAATCAGGATGACATGTTTCAAGAGGCATTTATCACAATAGGCAAGATCCTGAAAAATATGATTTTGTTAGGACTTTGTTGGAATCTTTTGTAACACAACTCCTAAATGGAGGGGGATCCTATGTAACTCCTTGGTTGTGGCCTCCTTAGGTTACATAGATATTATTCACTATAAGTGAAAGGGTTTTTTATCATAAAAGGTTAGGATTCATGATCCAAGAGAGGAGAGATATAAAGGAGCAATTGAGTTGCTCATTTGTAAGCCCGAGGGCATGTGTTGTACGTATTTATTCCTTTAGAGATTCATAAAAGTTGTGATACCAGACTATTTTTTTATTGTTTCCATTCTTTCTTATCATCTTCCTTGAGTAATATTTACATATTTTGAAGATCAAAAGCTACCTTTGGTTAATGGATTCATGAGTTGCAAGGGATTTGTGGTAATTGCTTTTTAATCATAGATTATTTTTCAAGCACTCTTTAATGTATATTACAGAAAGGATCTCTATTATGTGGATATTATTCTCTTTGTTTACATTCTATTCTTATATCCATCTTTTCATAAGGATTTTCGCTGGTAGGCATCCTGATTTCTTGTGATCTGCAGAATGTTATGACTCCATGCCCAATAGAATGTATTCAAAAGGAGTTTGATGCCCTCCCTTTTACTCTTTTCTTGTTGATCCACCAAGCATTATTTTTTTTAATCATTTAAATCAAGCGGGTATTGGGATTATCCTCTAGTAGTTTGAGGATGACTCTCAGTGATAAAACGAAGGTTTGACACCTTGAAGGGAGCATATTGCAGTGTGGAGAGGATTCTCAAAGGTAGGATTCCATCCTAGTCATCCATTGGAGGAGGAGGTGTGGTGAAATATCCATAGTTTGGGGACGTGGCACTTCGATAGATTTGGGTCATCGTACATACAAGAAAAAAAGTCTTGAAGTCTCGAAAGCGTCCTAGTCATCCATCAGAAAGGGGACACGTGGAGTACAAAGAAGTATTTCAGTGTTTCGACATCACGAGATATGAAGGGTTGTGCATGCTAGGTGCAGTCAAAATCGGTGAAGCCCAAAGAGAAGATATCTAGGTCATCCATCCATCTGTGTTAGGACCGTCTATTTAACACTTGGGAGAATTCACCGATTCGATGATCCAGAAGATTTTGTGGAAAGGATTTGAGGTAAAATCGCCGAAGCCTGAAGCATGGAGGTGGAATAGTAGTGGTTAATATGGGGAGTAGCAGAGTTTTCCAATCATCCATTTTGGCATTTGACATTTGACACTTTGTAAGTGTTGTGCATTGGAGTGGAAAAAAATTTGTCGAAGACCGGATTGTGAAATAGGTGTAGAGTCGTCGATCTAGTGGTGGAATAAGAGCCATCAGATATGCCTTTTTTGGCGATCAACACTTTGTGAGTGCTATGTGTATTGGACGTGGTCAGAAAATCGTCAAATTTGAATCCTCGTGGATAGTCTGAGCCATCGATCTTGGTGCCTATAGAGAACCGTTCATATTTTTGCTTATTGGTTTTTGGTAGTTTGCATGATTTGTGCATTCGAAGGAAATGAGGGGTAAGAAAAGTAGATTGCTGAATCCCAAAGCACCGAGAACCTATGAATTATTTCCTATTGGTTAGCGCATGATCACATCCCTTAGTCACGTGAGAATTTGGCTGGAGAAAAGGGGCTTGGGCCCAAATTTGATTTCAAAGGAAAAGAGGCTTAGTAAGACCGCACGGGTTCATTCTTGGACCTGCACCATGGAAATTAAGGACCTGTGTTTGATAATGGGGACTCATGATGGCCCGAAGAGCCAATTCGACTCCCAATTATGAATGATCCTAGACTGGGAGGTCGTACAAACACTAGGAGAGGGTGGTATTTTTTTCAAGTGGTATCAGAGCGTGATTTTGTCTACAAGTAGGAGGCAAGTGAGGAAATTTTTGGTATGATACCAACAAGTGGTATCAGAGACTATTTTTGTTTACAAATAGTAGGTCAGAGAGGAGAATACAAAGTATTGATGCTCTATGAAGATTTTTTGCAAGCCTGCAATAGTCAGTAGAAAATCGGGAGGGCTGCAGGAGAAAGACAGTCATGCTTTAAGTTGTAGAGTAGGGGAAGTAGACAGCCAGGTGGGCTGAAGGAGAAGAACAAGTTGCGTTCTTGAAGGAATTGGAAGAATATGGCTACTGAAGGCTAGAAATGGGGTCAAAGAAAAGACCGACAGCAGGTGAACACCACAAAGAGAGATAAAGAGCTCAAGGAGATCCAAGAAGAACTCCAGATCAACTAAAGATCTCATAAACTTCCAGGTTGGAAGAGGTGGTGATGTAGATTTTGAAGAGGGCAATGAGATGAGATCAGTCATAGATCTTGTAGACTGCCAGGAGGGAAATGATGAAAGTTCAAATTTCTAGGAGGGAAATGAAGGGAGATCAAGAAGAGATCTCATAGACTGCCAGGAGGGCAGAAGTGAACTTTCAAATTTCTAGGTATGAAATGAGAGGAGATTAGTGGAAGATATCGAAGACTTCCAAGAGGGAAGGAGTGAAACCTTAGGTTTCCAGGTGGGAAAGGAGAATTAGGTGAGACTATTTGAAAGTATCTGAAGCTCAGAAAGGGTTTTAGATCAGCAAGGAGTGCTGACAGAATTGAAGATGAGAATGTCTAAGATTCTCATGAGCTTAGAGGAGAGTTTGTATTAGTAAGCAATGATGGCAAAGGAGGAGGATCAATGGAGCATTATGATCATTGGAGGAATCAATATATTCCTTCCAAGAATCCCAGTAGAGACCAGTGCACATGTTGAAGGTACAACAGAGGAGAGACAACCAACCAAGATGTCATGAAGAAGGAGAAAGAGCATACATTGATATATTCCCATGAGATGGAAGAAGAAGAAGAGAATACATATGCAATTCTCACTCAGTGGGAGATAGAACTGAATATGCTAGAGGATTGGTTAGGCAATACATAAACAAAAGAAGACTGCTAGAGGGATGTAGTTGTGAAAAATGAAGAAAAATTCCATCCCGAGGAGCAGCTGGATGACACTGGACTTGTACCAACACAAGGAGAGGATTTGAAAGAAGGATAACTGTTAGAGGAGATCATTGAGTAGCAGCTTGGTACTATGGCTGCATAGTTTTAATCTATAGTGGAGTGGCAAGTCAAGTCCACAAAAGGTGAAATTAGCATGGGATATCAAGAAGATTTGCCCATTGATATGTGTGAGGAGAAAAAGATGCAGCAGCAAAGAATAATTCATAAGAAACGCCATCCAATAGACCAGCTGGAAAAGGATATTGAAGAAATTAGGAAGTTGATGCTACAATCATCAAAGGAGATAATCAACAACAAGAGGAAGCTGAAAGAGGAGGACATGTAGAAGTAGCAGGGGAGCCATCAGCAGGAGCTCATGACTTTTGTCAGTGAGAGAGTATGATGCAGGAGCATCGCTCAACCTCATCAAGCACCAGCAAGCTATTGCATCAATGCACAAGGAGGAATGGGTTCCAAGGAAAGAGAGGTGCCAAACTTCTCATTTTGAACCTGAAATTTAAATTTTTTGATGTAATTAAATGTTGTAAGGCTCACGAAAAGTCGAGCCATGTTCCTTTATACATGATGCATGTGGAGTCACCTTTAATGGATAATAGGTAGATAGGGTTAGTTCTGGTTCAGACTAGGTTGCCATTGATTGTAATTGAATTCCATTCAATGTGAGTAGGTAGATGGAGGGAAGGCTCGAGGAGCCCCTCTTTTGTAAAAAAATCCATTGTATCAAAATTCATTATAATTAGTAAGAATGAGTAAGTTTTCAATGAGTTAGGAGTTTATGAGCAATTTGAGAGAGCTTAAGAGTGGAGAGGAGAGAAAGTGTTGAAGACTCGGTTGTAGTCTAACCTTTGTAAATCTTTGTACAAAAGCATTCAGATATAATACAAAAGAATTTTTTCCTACATATGTGGTTTCTGTGTTTAAATGTGTTATGAATGTTAATTTTCTAAATGTGTTCTATGTCTATTTATGGATGTTGTATATGTGCAAGTAGGCTATGTTTGTAGGTTTAGATAGAATTCTATATCTTTGTGGATTTCTGAGTAGTTTTGGGCTCTTAGGCTTGTGAAAGGAGTGCACACCATAGTTAGGGAAAATTCTATGAAGTCAGTGCAAGGAGTGCACTTGAACTCTCTTGAGTTCAGAGAAGATTATGCTAGGTGGTCACACCATAGAAATTCATTTACCTCAGAATGGAGGACAGTCCAAGGAGTGCACATCAAAGTTGTTGAACACTCTGAAGATGATTTACCAGAGTTATAGAATACCCTAAGGGATTTGAAAGGAGTGCATTGAGAAGGAACTCTAGTTCGAGTTCTATGAGAAGGTTTCTAGGAGGGCACACCATAAGGTAAATCTCAGGAGGAGTAGTGAAATTCTGCACAGAGAGCGTAAGGAGTGTGAAAGTGAAATTTTAAGAGTTCAAGTTTCAGGAGGTGAAGACGTGCAAGGAGTGCACAAAGACAACACATTTCTAAAGTGTTTGTTAAGCTCAGGAGACAGAGCGTGAGTGTCAGGAAGGCACAAGGAGTTGATGAGACGACCAAAAGGAATGAACCCTTTGAAGTCTGAGTGTTTACAATATCAGGAGAGATAACACAAGTACGTGCAGAGCCCTGCAAGGAGTGTAGAAGGAGAAAACATTCCAAGTCTCATAGTGTGGGAGAATCACAAGTGTGCATTCACACTTCATCGAAGTGTTGAAAAAATCTCAAGAGGAGTAGAATATTTGGAACGCAAGAAAAGGCCTAGGAGACAACCCTGTAGGAGAAGCATAGAAGGTTAAGTCTTCAAAAATTTGAGAAAAAATCCTTCATTTGGAAGGGAAGCACAATAGCTGCAGAGAGGAGCTACAAAAACCATTAATATTTTGTCGAGATAAATATGGGTCATTAGATCCTCACAGAGAATAATAGATCCTCACCATTGGATCTAGGCATGAGGATCGACAATCGTCTGATCTAGGTAAGTTGCACGGAGCTTAACCTGCTGCACCCTTTGAAATTTGTTAGTTTGGAGGTTTTTAAAATTTGTGTATTGAAGGATAAATGATCCCCAAAGTCCCAGGATCTGGAGTAATTCAAGATCGTCCATTTGAGAGGGATGCGTGTCATGACATCGAAGAAGGCCTGGAGCCTCAGTGCTCCGGGAGAACAAGTGCACAGGGTGTATAGTTTTAGGAAGGCCCGAAGCTCCAAAGTCCCACAATGCATCCCAGTCGTTGAAGTAGAAGGACATGTTTCAACAGATCCCTTAGTCTTGAGGCATAATACTCTAGAGGGTTTGTCAAAGTGGAGCATTTGGGAGAGAATTTGTTGAATCCTGGAGTATATCCTCACCGTTGGACAAGAGGACACATGTCAATAGATCTAGGAGACTCGAGGTCTTGTACTCTGGAGGAAGTGGAGAAAATATGCTAAGGGTTGCAATTATACCAAATCTTTGAAAGATGGATCACATCATAGCTATCGATGTAGAGTACACATATCAATGGATTACTAAGTCCTAAAGACCAGCCATCTGGGAGAAAAAATATTAAGAGGGTTCAAATCCCTCGAAGTTCAGAAGAGTGGATCCGGTCCTCACCGTTGATCGGGAGGAGACACATGGCATCATATCTGGAGGTCTCGAGGATATAAAATCTGGGAGAATAGAGGTAAGAAGGATTCAATCTCTCTGGAGTCCTAAAGTCTAGATTTGATGAGAGGAAGGACACATGGAAGTAGATCTAGAAGTTCGGAGGGAGTAGAGTGCAGTGTGGTGAGGATTTCTACAGGCTGAAAGGTCAGAGTCCATCCTAGCCTTTTGTTGGAGGAGGATGCATGGTGAAATATCCATAGTTTGGGGACGTGGTACTTCGAAAAATTTGGGTCGTTATGTAGATAGGAACAAAAGTCCTGAAGTCTCAAAAGAATCACGGTCGTCAATTAGGAAGGGGACATGTGGAGGAAGGAGAAGTCTTTCAACATTTCAATGTCGGGAGATACGAAGGGTTGTTCTTACTGGGTGTAGTCAAAATCGTCAAATCCCAAACTTAAGAGATCTGGTCCCTCCATCCATAAGTGCTGAGGATTGTTGATTTAACACTTTGGAGAATTCATTGATTCGACGATCTAAGAGATTTTGTGAAAAGGTGTTGAGGTAAAATCCCCAAAGCTTGAAGTGTGGAGGTGCAATAGAAGCCATTGATCTAGGGAGCACTCGAGTCATCTGGTCAGCCATTTCAGCATTCAATGTTCGACACATTTCAAGTGTTATGCATTGGAGTGGAAAATAATTCATTGAAGACTGGATTGCAAAAGAGGCGTAGATCCGTCGATCCAGTGGTGGAATATGAGTCGTCATATCTTCCTTTTTTGATGATCAGAACTTTGCGAGTGGTATGTGTATTGGACTCACTTAGAAAATCACCAAACATGAATCCCCATGGATAGTGTGAGTTGTCAATCTCAGTGCCTATAGAGAATCGTTGATCTTGCTCCTTATTTTTTTTCGGCAGTTCGCATGATTCGTGCATTCATAGGAGTCGAGGGGTAAGAAAGGTATATTTTCGAAGCCCAAAGCACTGAAAACCTCTAAATCAATACCTGATCACAACCCTCAATCACGTTAGAAGTTATTCAAAGAAAATGGGCTAGGGACCGAATTTGATTTCAGAGGCAAAGGGGCTTAATAAGAGCCTGTGGGTTCATTATTGGGCCTGCACCAAGAAAATTATGGACCTATGTTTGATAATGGGGGCTCAGCAGGGTCCGAAGAGCTGATTCGGCTCCCGATTATGAATGATCCTAGACTGAGAGGTCACGCAGACCCTAGGAGAGGGTGGGGTTTGAACAAAAAACCCTCTGATAGTGGCATTCTCCACAATTCCAACATCCATTCTTAGGTTTGGTGCTCCTAGTTATAGAGGAAGAATCTGTTGGTATAAGGTTTTGAGGCCCTGATTTGTTCTGTAGAATAGATCTATATTATTTTTGTTGATGAGGACGATGCAGATATGTTGACGGGCATAAGTGACACTCTGCCAATTAGGAGAATAGATCTGAATTGGGGTTATCTAATTAACCCAAGACATTTGGTGTAATCTATTCTGATGGGTTTAATGGATATGTTAGCCAACTAGGGTCCTAAAATAGTAGAAAGGAAATAAACTACTCTAAATCTAAAACTATAATACTATATACGTAGATCTAATTATTTACAAATGTTAAACAAAATCATAAATATGAACATGTTATTATGAACAAGGTAATTAAAAATTGCAAGTTTGGGTGGATGTCTTCTGAAATCAATGTTTTTGTAATTGTTTACGAAGTAGATGAAGAAAGCACATATTTTTATATCTTATGTTTTATAATTTAAAATCTAAGAACTAAAAAAAAGATACTAATAAAGCATAATCTGAAGCAAGAACATAATTAATAGTCACAAACAATTTAAACTTTCTTATTTCACTAATAAATAAACTAATAACAAAAATTGAATCTGAATAAAACTAACCTAATATTAGTCTCATGGTGTGTTTATATCCCTGTACAATCCATACTTCCAACTATCTTGCCTGTCAGACAAATATGTGACAGGCTTGTACTAACATCTCCAGAATAAACTCAAGGTGTTTATTGACAGCTAGGATATAAGAATAGAGTATTAAACTTATAGATCGAGTGACCTTTTAATAATGAATGATTAGAGTAAAAGAAATTTTAATGTGAAGCATTCATTTGATACATCAACTTAAAATGAAGCATAAATCGTGATATTAAAGTTGAATTAATGATCACAGATATAATATATGAAACAACAAGTTATAGACAAAATTTTAAGCACTGAATAAAATGAAACATTGTATGCTAACAAGACTAAAGTTGTATAACATTTCAATATTCCATAATATAAAAGGAAAAACATAAATGTAATAGTGTCATGCTGGTCTAAAGCCCAAATGTGAACCACTTGTCCATATAGTCTTGGGAATTACATGTCCATAAAGCGTTCCAATCAAATATGCCTCTCACTAACAAAGTGAACAATATTTAAAGTAGCCTGGGATCCACATACTCATATCTCACAGGATAGAGTTGGATCTCCCAAAATCAAGTAATATTACAAAAATAGTGGATTGGAAACCACTTATAATAGAGTTGGTTTATTAAAAAATTAAATCAAAGTTTTTATAAAACATAAAGAAGGAGAAAATACTAATCATTTAGGTGTATAATTGAGAATATTTCCTCTAAATAATCAACAAAAAAATCTCCCATTTCCTAAGAAAAGAAAAACCCATTTGATAAACTAGAAAAACAATTATTAATAACTATTTTTTTATTAAAAGAGACTTGGCTACAGAATCTAAGATTTTGTAGCTAGTCTTAATTTAGTAAATGAAATCAAACTTCAAATCGACTTATTTAGAATTAGATAACAAAAATGAAATGAAAGGAAAATAAAATTGTTTTACCATTAAAAGTTAACTAAAGAGGGGTCGAACAGTTCAGAGTTTATTATTGCCTTGACACTGGTCGCATTATTAATGACTGTGTTTCCAGATCTCTTGATATGTTTAGTCTTCTTCTCTGCATGCACCTTGAGATCAAGGTTTTCTTGGTTCAACAAATCATTATGAGTAGTCAGAGTTTTAATTCGAGCCTATAAGAGAGGAATGTCCGTATAGTAATGCTCAACCCAATCGAAACAACCATCACAGTTTATAGGGGAGATGGAAGGTAGATGAAGGACATAATCAACCAAGGTTGCTTCGGCCTTAACTGATGTTTTCTTCAGATCTTGCATGATACCCAAGAATTCTTATTTACCTTTAAAGCATGGTGGTAAATTTGTCACGAAATCATAAGGTTCAGTATGAATGATAACCTCCCTCCTGGAACCCTTAATTTCTGGATCTTCCCGAGCTAGAAAATCCTCTATCTCAGGATCTGAACCCTCATCTATCTCGATCAGATCGATCGATCTCAGATGAGTATCATTTCAGTTCCTTAGTTGTCTAGAGATTAGGTGACCGATCTTCTTACCCTTAAAATTTAAATTTGTGCATTGTTGTTTCCTTCCTTTACAATGTTTCTTAACATTAGTATTAACACTAACATCATTCACATGCACATGAGGATCATTTCCCTCCAATTCGATGGTCACTTGTTCAGGAGATCTACATAGTAATCCTTTATCTAGAGGGCTTTTATCAATAAACTCTGGTTAGTCAATTGAATTTATGATCTAGCTTTTAACCACTGGCTCGCCTGAGTTAGGGTTTGGAATCAAGAGAGAGTTGGTTGTAGGATTAGCCTGGATGAAACCATTCCTCATCAAAAAGATCTCCCAACTATCACCTATGGTCGACAGATGATGCATCAACAAGATTTTAACCAACCCATGGTGGAACAGGCTTGAATTGACACCGTGTTGCTTGTAATGCTTGGCCATCTTATAGAGACTCATCAATAAGTAAAAATGAATATCTGAATCGAAACTTATGAAATTCATGAGAAAACGGATATGGTAGAGAAAGACCAGTCTGTATCAACCTTTGGAAGTAATAAATTGTTTCAGAATTAACAACAAACTATGCCATCTAGTTTTTAATAGGGATATAGGAATACCTTTTACACAATAGTTGGTTTTTTGAGAGGTCATAAAAAAATTCCCGATCATTCCTGGTGTTTTTAAACCATCTCTCACCCTTTGATGGGAGCCTTGTTTCTTTTCTAATGAAATATTCTATCAATTCTAATTATATGTCTCCTATCTTAGATCTGTACTCGTCAAAGGTTCGTGCAAAGGCTTCTGGTACCTAAATATTATAACCCTCAAATTTCTTAAGGAATATATCCCAGGCGTGATTCTTTAGGTCTTCAATCACATCGTCATGGGAAAGTAAAGCCTGGCATCCGTTCGGCTCTATCAGAATGATGGGTGCCATGACTACTGTAACCAGAATGCAACATAGATTACTCGGAATAGTTTTAGGTTCTAATCGAGCGAGCAACAAAAACCAATTTGAATGGAGAGTGGAAACACGAAAATAACAGAGCCTGTGAGTTATCATAACTTGGATAGTGGGAACAAAAGCTAGAGGGTTCATTTTATTCCTTACCATCTCTTGTGATGAGTGCCAAAACTACAAAGTACCAAAACCTATGCAGGTAATGAATAGCTTCATTAATGATTGGTTCCATCCAGGTGAGGTGAGAACGCGAGTACAACAAGTTTGTACTCATTGTCATGAACGTTGATGCGACCATTAACCTCATGAAAGACAACCAAATAATTAAACAAGTTTTTTGATGTACCAAAACAATTCGATAATGAACTATCAAACCATTGAAACAATAATAATCGTATTAACACAAAAAATGGATCCAAAAACCATTTAATAAGATTTAAATTTCAATTACATATGGCTTGTTTAAAATATGTTTCTAAGGCACAAAAAAAATTAAACACCAGGCTAAGTTTTATGTTTAATTCATGCTTATAGTCATGAATTAAAAATAAAACCAATGAAAATGCAAACAATAATAAATTAATAAGGCAATATTTTAATCCACCAATCATTTCGAAATTCTAAAACACATTTACAAAATTGAGGTGATGGCAACTACAGAAAAATGCAATTTCTTCTGATCGTGTTAAATATAAAAAATCATGTGTGGCCACCAATAGGCTACTGCTACGATGGTTCTCTATACAGATTCCTCTGATTGGTAGTCTTCCTATGTGGTGTAGAAAATACAGGTCCTTTGGGTGTATCATGGTGACTATAAGTCTTTCTAATAGGTGTCTACTACTGCGACGCTCTATGTGGATTTTTTGCATCTTTCTGGAAGGATTCCTACCCTGACCTCCACTGTTCAATTTGGATAAAATATTTCTATACTACAACATGAAAATTCTGATGCATAAGGATCCTCACCTTATCAGGGATGTTGTAGTTGAGACAAAAAACTAACTTATTCACCTTTAACTTTTCAGTGTTCAGGTGCAGAGAATATCTGAGAAAATCCATAAATCAAACCTCATACTTAGGTTTTGTACGACTACCCTGTCATAGAGAATTGAATTCGTTGAGCTAGTGCTGAAAGAACTCATCAGATAGGTACCTCTCTCATAATGATTCCTTGAACAATTCCCAAGACATGTCTTCAATGGCCATAGTCAGTTGTGGTAAGAGTGTCTTCCACCAAATAAGCACACTCCCTTTCAGCTAACAGACCACCATACAGATCTTCATGTTGGAGGTATAATCACACAATGCATAACACATTGACATATTCTCCAACCAAGCTTTGGTGGCTAAACCATCTGTGGAACCACATAACTTGGGAAATTTTACCTTCTTGAGTTCTCTATCAATACTACAACTAACTACAAGAGGTCATTGCAAACCCTCATTGGGTATATATCCTCTACCCGCATATTGATCGAGGCAATTTATTAGCTCCCTAGATATCTTTTCAAAATACCTCATCATACCCTTGACATCATCCACTACAACATGATCCTTCTCGATAGTATGCTCTTCTCCCTGTGGATCAGATCCCTCAGGTGCGAGTGTACTTGGAGGATGCATGCCTCTTCCGCCTGCACCCCAATGTCTACTCATTCTCTGTCCTCTAACCATGACACCTTCATAAAACAATTTCAATTTATATTAGTAATTACACCTTTAATTAAAAGTTACAGTGGAATTCATAATGAGTCTAATGTCACAGAGTGGAACCCTACTCTGATACCATATGTAAATACCCTCCATTAACTGAACATCTATGATTAAGCATGTACACAAATGTAAAATTTCATTAATATATTCATAGTAAAAAAAATAAAAAATCACACATCTAATTTCAATATCTTAACATGTAAAAACATAATTCATCCAAAAGCTAAATACAAATTTTACCATCAATAATATTTTAGGGAACTTTACACTAAATTCAAGTATTTTGTCTATTGATACCCTAGGGTAGAGATGTGAAATAATTTAATGTACTTTACTATAAGAATTCACAACTTGTGGACCAACTTTACTTCAGTTGCGCCAATTGTAAGTTATATTACCTTAATTAAATACGTCTCTAGACTCACCTGTCTAGGCATAAGGATTTATCTAGTCACTATAAGTTTATTTTTACATTCATTTAATAATATAATTATTAATTATGTAAATATAATTACGCCAATAGGAGTCCCCCCTATTGGAATCAGTGGATTAATCAACCTTTTAATCATAAATTTCAATCTTAGGGTTGACAATTGAAGATGTTGGCATATTCTTCGTCATCCTCCCAAATCAATGAATGGGATTTATTGTTCATAACTTCCTTGCATTTATGAATGCATCTGTTAACTTGTTTACTTTCTAACATTTACCTAATCATATTAAGAAATTATTGTAACAATATCTGATTGCCACATTTAGATGATTAACCTTTTTGCAATATTTTAATAGACACTAACTCAACCTCAATCATGGCCACATTTGAATTATTAGAGGACAATAGATGAAATCCATTAACAGGGATTACACGTATCAGACACCTATTTACCACTTTTTGTAATTTAAAGTTATTTATTTTATTTATATGAGATAGGTGGTTGATTACATTGGATGAAGATTACAGGCACCACATCTAAATGCAGTTTACAGGTGCCACGTTGCCACGTTTAAATTTATGGGAGACACATTTAAATTTATGGGAGACAAGTGCCTCATATACGTGAGGTAGGCCATGTTTTGCAATTTAAATTTATAGGAAACAGATGCTTCATATACCTAAGGTAGGCCATGTTTTGCAATTTTAATTTATGATATACATGGCGCAGGTCACGTTTTGCAATTTGCAGTTTAAATTATAGGAGATGTGATCCATATGGATATCAGTGGCCACCCATCTTTTCCAACTGGCTCAAAATAATTTTTTAACAATTTTGGCAATTTACTTTTTTTAATAGTTTTAACTTCCGGGGCCATTTTGAGGGCCTAAATGAAGGTTTTTCAGCATCGAGCTCCTCAATTATTTCTAGAGACATAATTAAGCCCCCAAATTGAATCTCCTCGATGATACATGTCCAACGGGCTATCACATGCCTAAAACAAAGATCGTATGAAAAAGTTACAACCCCGGGAAGTTGATGTACTAACTTACCCAAATGGGGCCCACATGACTTTTGGTGCTTCATCTCCTAGGGTTAGGTTTTTGTATGTATAGGGTTTTTAGAATTATTGCTTATTGTAAAAAGGCCTTCAGAGCTTCATTGTAACCTTATTCTTGCGAATGCGCACTACCTTCACATCTCTTCTCAGAGATAAGCCACCACCATTCCAACAAGCTTGTTTTCGTTGCATTTTATAGTTTCAGCTTATTTCATTATTGAATAGAAAACTAGTTTTAATGTACCTATGTTATTTTTTGTTAAGCACCTATTATTAATCTGTATTCATTTCGTTATGCTCATAAAACCTAGATTAGTGGTATGAGAGCAGTCTTCTCCTTGTCATCTTAATGCATGTCCCCAACAAGGTCGAAGTATAAAGAGTTGGGTCTCGAGATTATTTCTCTTGAGGACAGAAGCTCTCACATGCCCAAGCGACCTCCCATGGCAGGATAAAAGAAATATGATAGAACAAGAGATCCTTTCAAACTATTGATTGAGTAATCCCTCATGCAATAGAGGAATGAGATGATGGATAGTTTCGCGCAAATCCTTCGGCGACTACCAACAGGAGACGTATCTTCTTCGAGCAGAGGCACCGCCCCCTTCAAGGTACAAATAAAATTATATATTCCTATATTTGAAGGTCACATAGACGCATATGCTATAGACAAGTGGTTGAATCTACTAGAAGGTTATTTTTCTATCCATAACTTTTCAAATAGAGAAAATATTACTTTTGTGCTCCTCAAAGTCATTCTCCATGTCAAATATTGGTGGGAAACTTTCTGTGAACAAAAGGAAACAGAGGAAACCACATTATTTTCAGTCATGGCCACCTAGGAATCCTTCAGGGATGCTATTAAGGAACAATACTACCCTGTGGGAAGTTATGACGACCAGTATACCAAATGAACCACACTACAACATGAAAGAGACTAAGCAGTGCCAGATTTCACAAATATCTTCCATACCTTGCACACCAAGTTGGGTATCAAAGAGTCAGAGCAACATCTGGTGCTCAAGTATCGCGGTGCTTTGCATAGATACATCTATACTGAAATGGAATTTCTGGACATCTCATCCTTGGGTGCGGCCTACCGATATGTCATAAAAATCGAGTAGAAGCTCAAACAAAAGATGCGACAATTTGGGCCTGGGAACCCCTCACAAAAAATCCAGGAAAGGGTGGCCCCAACCCACCAAACAAAGGACATAGAAAATATGGACAATATCAGGACAACCAGTCCAAGCCGCAATTAAATAAGGACACCAGAAAGACAAAGAAAGATATTGGGAAGTGGTGGAACTTCCATAAGAGCCCTTGGCATAACACTGCTAACTGCTGCTCAAATTAGTTGATGGTGGCTGAAGTGAAAGCCTCTGAATTAGATGTGGATTCTGACTCTAAGCCATAACCATAAAGAGGAAGACAGATCATTGACGCGGAACCTAGTGCCACCGTTGCTACCACCAAGCTCCAGCCTGGTGAACTAAACGAGCCAGAAGAAGGAGAGCACCTCTTTCATTCACAGATGTGGGTAAAAGGCACCCCTCTGCACTTCATCATTGATATCGGTAGCCAAAAGAACCTCATATCAGTAGAGGTCATCAAGAGGTTGGCCCTGCCAACAATGTTTCACCCACAACCTTACACCATTGGATGGCTCGACCAAGGAAGCATTCTCCGCGTCAGCCAACAGTGTCGACTATCGTACAACATCAAGCCCTTCAAAGATGAGGTATTGTGTGATGTTTCTCCTCTCGAAGTTTGTGATGTTCTTTTGGGCCAACCTTATTTATGGAAAAATCATGTTGTATATGGGTCTAGGCCTCGTACTTTATTATTACTTTGAAGAGGAAATTGTATAGGATACTTGAGACAGTCCCACCTAGTGCTATTTCCTTGATCTACGCTAAGCATCCCGGGAAGGTCATCTATTAGACTGGGAAGTTTGTCTTCTTAGTGATTAACTCTCGGAATAAAAGAAAAATATCCTTAGCCACAACAGGGTTTGTGTCCGACCTCTCCACCTGACAAAAGAAAGTAGATAAAGATTCGTGGAAGAATACTGGGATATCTTCTCCTCCTCTCACCTACAATTTACCCACCTCACCTTTGTCGAGTCCACCCATCGATCTAACCCCTGACGCATAGCTTCCCAATGGGATAGTCTATCATCGGCTCTTTATTAGAGAATGAGGATATCAAGCAACATATACAAGAACTACCTGAGGGCATCCTCCTAAGCTCATCTGCGGAGCCAATTGTGTTAGCAGGTATAGAAGAAAGATGGAACACGGTGACTTCTTTTATTATTGATTCACGAATATAATAAAGTGCGGTCGGAAACTAGTACCTAATTCCCCGTCGATGACCTCCTTGATCAACTCACGACGGAAAAATACTTGTTAATATTGTCCAGGAAATTACGGCTACCACTAGGTCCAGATAAAGCAGATAGATGTATTGAAGGCCGCCTTCAAGTCAAAGGAAGGATTTTTGAATGGCTGGTCATGCACTTTGGTTTGAAAATGCTCCGACCACTTTCTAATGCAGTGGGAGAGAATATCTGCGACCATTCACCAATACTTTGTAGTGGTGTATCCTGATGAAATTCTCATTTACAAGACTTGGTTGAACATAGGCATATTCATCAAGTTTTGAGCACTCTGCGACGACACAAGCTATATACAAATTTGGAAAAGTATTTCATTTAGCAGACGAGTCCATTACAGGCTACATCATTGATCAACATGGTACATGTGGATCCAACCAAGAACCAAGTCATCCATTATTTGGCCGACTAACAACACTCAGGCTTTGAACTTCTTAGGCCTTGCCAATTTCTCATTAGGTTTGTTTTGGGATTCTCCTATATTGCATGGGCCCTCAACCAAATAAGCAGGGCCGAAATTGCGTCCCAATAACAAGCGTTCAATTATTTGAAACAGCACTTGTGCTCAACCCCATACTTTCCTGCAGGGGCTGCAGCATCCCTTCGGATCCCGAGATAGATGCTTGAGACTATGTTATGGGAGTTATTAGATCTCACTCGGCCTAACCACCAGATTACCTTTCATGAGTGAGACAACGTCGATATTATACGTAAAGTACCCTACTTCACAGTGAAATGTACTCCATTGTGAAAGAATTCCTCGATTAGGTTATTACATTCTTAGGAAGGATATATTATCCACACTAATCATAAACCCAGCGAGCTCATCACGGAACCGGGAAATTACGGGAATGACAACCATCAAAGTGGTCCACATACTTCCCAGCAATTTCACCTCAACATAAAGTATAAAGAAAAGTCCAATCCACGTGGAGTGATTGCCTCTCCCATCGGAACCATGATCCTTTGCTCTCACCACGTTGCTAGAATCTTGTGGCCATGAGACATCTGGACAAACAACTCTATGAGATAGACCACGACTTCTCCACCACCTACCAAATGTTGGGTGAAGAAAACCACGGTTAATGCGATAATTTTCATCTTCAAGATGGGTTTTTTGTATCGTCTGGGCAATATATGTGTTCCATCAAGTGAAGCGGCGAAGATGATATAGAATCCCACTACAATTTGGTGGCAGGACACTTTAAGGCGTTGAAGAGTAGATGCTATAGAAAATTTCTCTTGGCCGAGCCGACAGGGTCAGCAGAGTATATTGGATCCTGCGCTGCCTACACTGTGCCAAAGCTGACCACTCGGAAATGGGGCACATGCGCCTCTTCCTGCGATGGCTGATGGAATCCATATCAATGGACCCATGCGGCCTCCCATCCGACAAAGCGGGGGAAATGGCTGTGTTTTTGGCCAGTTTGTTTCCTTTTATGATGATGATGATTATGAAATTGGCATGCAAAGAGAATCACATCGGGAGGCCACTTCAAGCTCTTCTTTGAACCATCTGCGTGCATTTTGGAATCCCACAAACCATTGTCTCCAGGCTCGGGATAATTGATTTCACAACACATTACGAATTAGAACCTCTAATCACTGTGTGGACACCAAGCTCCTGCAAATCCATAGCCTTCCACCAGCATATAGATGGACAAAGAGAGGTTGTAAATCGAATAAGGTGTGCATATCCTTTGCATGTATAATTCAAAGCAGCCCCGCACATGGGATGAGCCTTCCTATCCATCATAATACCCAGCCCTGCATAGCTATACCGGCCACAACCCCTTTCAAAGTGGGGTTGGGACTCAACATTGGGTCCCATAGATGTTTCCACTTCCCTGCGATCCTCACCTGGAGCCGACTCATCCACCTTGCTCCAACTAAAGTGACAAAGCCACCCAATTCATTGAAGGGATCCAACACATCCATGAGTTGGGATATCCTGGGTTTGGGGATGGGGACGAGAAAGAGCGCCTTATAGGACCCCATGAATTCCACTCCTTTATGGGTCATACACTATCACCAAAGCGTAGGATAATTCTTTTGAACTCAACATTCCTCTTTCTAGCACCTTTAATGTTGCGTGGATCTTCTTTGCCCTTATTTCCCACCATTATTGGACACCTTAGAAGTAGCGAAATAGATAACACCAGCGAGGCTCAACTTCGACTGCATACAACGAGGCATCCAATGATCAAATTGTGGAAAAACATATCAAAGAACCGACAAAAAGGATACATCTTTATGAATTAGGTAAGCGAGCAACTCTCCACCAAGGCAAGTGATGGCTCACCTTGGGCCAAATTAGAGTGAGAAATTTCCTCATCGATGGAGACTCAGCGCCAATTGATACCATTTCTTACACTAATGAGGGAGGATTTATCAATATTGATATTGGTGGGCACCCACCTTTTCAACTAGCTCAAAAAATTCGACAATTTTGGCAATTTACTATTTTAGGAGTTTTAACCAGGAGCAGTTTGAGGGGCCTAAATGAAGGGTTTTTCGGGATAGATCTCCTCAATAATATCCAAAGGCACAATTAATCCCAAAATTAATCTCCTTGATATACCTTTTCAATGGGATATCCTGCGCCTAAAAGCGGAGATCATTGTCACAAAGTTATGACCCGAGAAGTTGATGTATAACTTGCAAATGGGGCCCACATGACTTTTAGCTTCATCTCTCTCTAAAGTTAGGTTTGGATGTCTAGGGTTTTGAATTCTTTCTTATTCTTAAAAGGTCTCTAGAGCCTCATTGTAACCTTCTTCTTGAGAATGTGTGCTACCGTCACATCCCTTCTCAGAGAAAACCCACCACCATTCGGAAGCTTGTTTATTTTGCATTTACGGTTTACATTATTTGCGTTCCCAGTGAATGAAACCGGTTTTCTTGTATCTACATTATTTGTGTTAATACCTATTAATAATCGTATTCATTTCATTCTTCTCATAAAATCTGAGGATCAAGATGGGGTAACTTCATATACCTGAGGCAAGCATTTTTCAATTTAAATTTATGGGAGAGAGGTGATTCATATACCTGAGAGGCATGCCACGTTTATGGGAGATAGGCGCGTTTTCCAATTTGAAGTTAATTGAATTTATGGGAAGTAGGCACTTGATTCCGTGTATTCCATATTGAATGAACTCACAAGTCATTTCATATTATGGCCTTCATTCATATATTTACATTCATATACCTACAAATACAGTATGCACATAGGTATTGTAGACGAATTCTGGATGGATTATATGCATTTATATCGCAAGAAAGAGAACCATTAATGTTTGGACTAGATGTGTTTGGAGTAAAAGAGATAGAACAACATATCATATTCGAAAGAAGGTATCAAAGAAAAGCATAAAAGCAAGACAAGGTAATATGCTTTGTAAAGAAAGTTTGGCATTAGTTCCTTCAATTGTTATAATTTCTAGGTTATTTGAGAAATTATGATAAAAAGAATATGTTTTAGGTTTTCCAAACCTACCATGAAACGACCAGCCTGCCTTCTATGGTCGGCCCTCATCCATGCATTCACTGTCTCTTTCACATATATGTAATCGATAACAACATAGTATTTAACAATGCTTCAGAATGACAATTGTACTCCAAGTTAGAGTTGAAAAATATGTTTTTAACCTGGAGCGTTGTCGAGGCCATGCAAAATACAAATCGAGGAGATCGGTAACGATCTTTGTCGAGGTTTGGGATGGTTCGATGCTAGAACAAACATGGCATTCCCATAACAACTAATAAAAGTGAAATGATCATCTTTGGCATCTGGAATCTGATATGTTGCGGTGAAGAAGTGTGGTGTCTATTATAAGAATGAATGGATTCTGAAATCAAATCCTCGGACAATTTTATCTCGCGTGTGGACGCTTTGTTCCAAGACTTTTCTACCAAAATCACAACAAGCGAAAAATTTCCCGGTCATGTTTTCAAATTGCCTGTCGATTGATAATTAGATGGGATAATGTCGTTGAATTCCACCCATTTCAAGTATCCAACTATAATATAATATATGTACAGTACCAATAATATAATTAAATATTCATATCTTTTTTAATATATAGTTGATGATTTACAAGTTTGTCTAAATCTGGAATGCTAAACCGCACCAGTTGCATTTGAATGGAATCTCTCTAAAATAGAGCCACATAGTGTCTTTTGATGTGAAGGAAAAAAACATGGTTAAAAGTCACGGGGAGATGGCAATAACGTGGCATCAATATATTGGGCAACGTATTTAATATATATTTTATATTAAAATAAATAATATCAATATTGTTTTATTAATATTTGATTACTTTTATTTTATAAAAAACATTATATTTATTATCTGATTAAAAATGTTAATACATTATATAAAGGAAAAAGACAATATGATATATTATATAACAAAAAACATCATATAATTATTTGATTGCATTTAATGTATCCATTAAAAACCACATTATATAAACAAAAACAATTATACTAAATTTTGATACATTTATTATATTAAAAAAAATATAATATCAATATAATTTATTAATATTATTAATTATTTGATTAAGAAAAAACAATTTCAATATTATTTATTAATATTAGATATTTGATTACATTTATTATAGGAAGACATAATATTTTATATTTTAAACCAAATGTCTAAAAAAAATATATTAGTCGTCCTCGAGGTGTAGGCCAGTCGGTGATGGAGTGTGTTGTTAAGCCACTCAGTGATGTTAAAACATAGGTTGAAACACTACTTGGCGACAAAAAATCCAACCATGTTAAGGGTTGGTGTGGCTCAAGCAGGGTGAGATATGGTGATTTTGACGACTTAGATACCCCACATGAGTGTGGTTTTAAACCCGCGAGGTTATTGTTGGCTACGCACAAATTAACAAACAAAAAAGGTTAATCGCAGGTCCTGCACAAATTAACAAACAAAAAAAAACAATATATTAAGTACAAGTAATATATTAAGAAAGACAACATTTTATATTTTTGTTGACTTTAAGATATTTTATATTTGTTTAAATGTAACAACCCTAGTTAAATGATTGCTTAAGGTTTATCAAATATATGTAATTAAACAATTAAATGTCCTAATGAAAATCAGTTAAATAATGATTATTTATTAATAATATTAATTAATTAATTATGGTTTAATATATGTTGATTAATTAATTAATTAATTAACTCATTTAATGTTTGGGTAACGAATTAAAAGACAATAATTTTTAATTTATTTAATAGAAAACTTAACATATGGAGAGATAAGGCATCAAATGGAGGGATAAGGTGGGTGACATTGAATGAAGGGAGGAGGCGATGAATGGAAAAGGGATATGAGGGGGCAGAGGCATTCGGGAGAGGACACTTTTTGAGTTTTGGGGAGGAAGCATTATTTGAGATTAGGGATTGTATTTTTCTGGTTTGGAGTTTGGGTGCACTGTTACAGGGGTGCATCGGTTGCTCGGAGTTTTGGGCTCGGGGGCCAGGAATCCTCACAGAATCTTGGAGCTAGGGAGCCGGATAGGCTTTGTTCCTAGCTGGCAGGGAGGAAAGATTCGGTTTTGGGCAGAGTTTGGGCAGAGCAGCAGTGAGGACAGGCGAAGATTGGAGAAATAACATCAGTCAGAGGTATGTATTTTCATGATTACACTGTGTTAGGTGGTTATCATTAAGCTGTTGAATATGCTATGTTATGTGGTTGATATGTGATTTATTATCATGCTATTCATAAATTTAATTTCTACTGAATAATAAATGGTTATATGTTGATGATTAAATTGTACAGGATAACATTTCTCTATTCTATATTTTAACTTGTGTTTTATAAAGCTCTGTGGGAAGAAACCTTACA
>SNQJ01S0000299.1:7203-64763 GCA_010110895.2 Picea sitchensis
AAGGAATGTCCCTTCCTTTCATTCATTGCTTCCACTACATATAGTCGACACCCTTGCCTCAAGCATCGCTTAACCTTCATAGTTGCGATAAAGCGTAATGACACCTTTCTCCATACACCCTGGATCTCTACTGGCCTTCCTTCATCGTCAACACATAACACCCTTTTTGTGAAACAATCTACCAAAGCTCGATGAGATTCTAACCAATCCATTCCAATGATTAGGTCATATGTCCTGAGAGTAGTGACATATACCTTCAACCTGGTAGTACACACTCCCAGGTCTACTATACAATTATCAACGCTAGGTCCTACCGCTTGTTTTTCCCCCAAAGCCATCTCGACTTGTTTAAAGTCATCATGCTCATAGGATACCAACCCACTCTTTTCTAATGCAGATGGTGAAATGAAACTATCTGTAGCACCAGAATCAAATAAAATCTTAACATTGATATGATTTAGTGTACCTAATGACTCCACCACCATGGATTGATGTTCTGCCTAGCGATTATTAACCGTTGCGTAAATCTGGTGGCTGCCACTTGCTCTTCCCATCGGGGCCTTTCCTTCTCTATGCACAAATCCTGATTGTAACTCTGGGCAATCACGCTGGTAATGGGGTCCTCGACATCCCCAACAGGTAACATGATATTGAACCTTCGCATTGTTCTGTGATTGTCTCTAAAATGAGTTCCTTCCCTTGGAACCCCTACCCTTACTCGCTGCTCCCTGAGATGGTCGTGGACTTGCCTGCGTCGTTGGTGATGAACGAGATGGTGCACTCGTTTCCATTGAAATCCCTGTAGCTACTATCCTTGGTGCGACTCTATTACCATATGGAGGTGGCCTTGAGCCCCCTCCCCTAGGAAATGTCCTGGGGCCTTCCCCACGAATCCAGGACGATCAGGAAAGATTGGTCCCGTACCTCCAGTTAAGTTCACGTGTTCCTTTGCATAATGCACCTTTTCCACTGCTTCTACTACTGAAGATGGTTTCCACATCCGCACCATATCTTAGGGTTTAACCCGTAGACAAAGCGTTTTGCCTGTCGTTGGTCATTATCCATGTATGAAACATATTTGACCAATTCCATAAACCTGATCTCATATTCTTCTACGGTTCTGTTTCCCTATACTAGAGCATGAAACACTCCTACCTGTTGTTCCTCATAGTAAGCTGGCAAATATTTCCTTTGGAACCTCTCCTCGAAAAGTTCCCAAGATACGGTGTCCAGGGTAAGATGTAGTTGCCTTTCCAAGTTGCCCCACTAGTTCAAGGCATTGTCTCTCAACTGAAAAATCGCTATCTTTGTCTTTGAAGTGGATGCATAGTCTCTTAAGGCAAAACACCTTGTCATGCCTTCCAACCATGCCTCGGCACGTTCACTGGCACGACCCCCGACAAACTTCGGAAGTTTGATCTTTTGCAGTTCTCTAGTGATATCTTTGGGTGGAGGTCCTCCCCCTGAATCCCTTGACGCTTCTGGATTACCCTTTTCTTACAACAATGGGTATCAAGCATCTATAAAGATGATCCCATTTGAGGCACTTTATGGCAGAAAGTGCAACTCACTAGTAAGCTGGGATAACCTAGCAGATAGAGCAGTGGTTGGGCCAGATTTTCTCAGGGAAATGGAGGAGCAAATGATAAAAATAATACAAAATTTAGGATGCCCAAGATAGGCAAAAAATCTATGTTGATAAGGGTAGAACTCACAGGGAATTTAAAGTGGGTGACCATGTATTTCTGAAAGTGAAATCCAACAAAAGTTCCCTGAAGTTGGGAAATTGTTCAAAGTTGGCAACTCGCTATTGTGGGCCATTTGAAATCCTAGAAAGGATTGGTCTAGTAGCTTACATGATTGCATTGTCTGCATCTATGTATGTTCATAATGTATTCCATGTATCATTGCTCAAGAAATATATACTTGATGCTAATCATATTATCGATTGGAATGTGATTCATGTGGAGCAAGAAGGCGCTTTTCAAGTGCATCCGGTATGCTTTATGGTCCGAAAAATAAAACAGATTCGGAATCAAGCCATAGGGCTTGTAAAGGTATAATGGACTTGGTACGGTCCTGAGGACGCTACTTGGAAGCATGAGGATGCAATGCGGGCAGAATACCCGCATCTTTTTGAGGATTTTTGAATTTTTTTTGTATATGTGTACATAATGAACTGAGGACAATGCATAAATAAGGGGAGGGGATTGTAATATCCCTAGGTCTAACCCAATGGTAATGTAAATGAAAATGTACTTAATCTGATGAGTTGTTCGATATCATTTTGTATGCACATTTCTCGGTATAGTGTGTGCATGTACTGCACAGTAAAATGATGAAGTGTGCACATTCGAGGATACCGCGTGCAACAACTTAAGTGAGCGCGATTTTGAGGCCAGGGAGCCTTTGTGTATATGCTGTGTTCTATAGGCTAGTGAGCCAGTTATTATAAGCTATGATGCTTATGTTTTGATTAGGCCGGAGAGCCTAGATGTTAAAGGCCAGTTCGCATATTTTTGTATATATCTCATAATTAATGTAAAATACATCATTGCACGCAGATCGATCACGATAAAAGAGTATGGGGGACTAAACTCCACTAGTTAGGGAAAGGGTGGGGCTAAAAGTTAAGGAAAGGGGCTAAGCTAGGGATCTTAAGCCAAAAATTAATATTATATTAATATTTATTAAAACATAAAGTATGGATAATTATTTTATCCTAAGTTCCAAAGTTGGGGACAAGTGGGCCAAAGTAGCTCCCAACATGACAAGTGTCAAGTTGGGGACATGCATACATATTGCTTGAACTTAGTTCATTTTCACACTTCCATCCATCATTATCTCCAGGATTCATCCATCATTCAGTGATGCATTCAGTCATACCAAGATATTTCACTCACGCAGTCAGATATCCTCCATACTTTCCTCTCACTGTACCTGAAACTGTATCCACAACCATTTTATGTTCGTGTAGTTGGTTAGCTTGGGAGTTGAACTGAAGAAGCAGGTTGTAGGCCCATGGGATATTGAAGAGGAGAGTTTTTAGGCCTATGAAAAATTTCTCTCTGGGTGAGAGAATTATTGGGAATTGATTTCCTGAAGGTGCTGAATTGCAGCTATAGGGCTTTGAGAATTCTTGTCTGGCCTGTTGTTGAAGCCCGGTAAGGGAGTGGGGCAGCCGAAGGACTATTGAGCAGAGAAGGGGCACACTTCCTGGGGTGGGACAGAAATGTGGGGAATGAGGTACTGTATGTTGTTAGTTTGATATGGCACCTGTGACAGAGTCTTTCCTGTTGTTCATGAGCCATTAGCATGGTTAGGAATCCCTTTACCTAGGTGGAGTTGTGGAGTTTAGTCCTAGCTCAGGGGTGACCCACTGCTGAGGGTGATGAGCAATGTGGTCTAAGGCTGGGAGGTTTGTGGAAGGTCTGCATGCAGTTGGTGACATTCTTACCAAGATAAGTGTCAATTGTGTGATAAATTTACATGTTGCATTATTATTTACGTGTTTATTTTTATGGGTTTATCCTGTGTATGATTTATAATCGTGTTTATATTTATCAGTATTTCCTGTATCTGTTGCATGTTTATGTTTACTATTATTTCAGTATGAACCCATGCATTTACAAAATGTATTTTTTTGTTTATGTTTTATATATAAGGCTTTCGCAAGAGTTCTGTATGTATATGTTTAATTGCATGCAGTTCGAAAAATTATTATGTGGCATAGCTCAGTTGGTTGCTGGGTATGTTACAGTATGTTCCGCAGAGAGAAATAAAGAGTTCTCTCATGTATCGTGGCCCGACCTGGGTGGTCGGGGACGTTACAACAACACAATAATTGTTATTTGATCATGATGATTGTTGGTTGGTGCATCTATTCTTACTGCAGAATATTTTATGGATCACTTGATTAATTTCATGAACAGTAATCGTTATCCTCCCCTCCCGTTATCTCATTTTCCGATAATTACAAACCCTTCACATATCCCATATTCACTTTTTCACTCCCTGTTTTGAGATTGATTACATCCAAGAGAATTTTTCTGTTAAGATGGATGAAAGTGGCAGTGTCTTGGGTGGATTGCAGCAAGGTTTTATTAGTTTGATTTATAGTTGATTGTTGTTTTCATTGAGCAGTGACTATTTCTTCTCCCCTTTCATTATATCATATTTTTCACTCAATACAAACCCCTCAAATATCCTAGGACCCCATTTCACCCCCCTACTCATTGATTAACAATAAAACAATTTGTATGGATTGGATTGCATGAGCTTGATACATTCTAAGCCAAATCTATTTCATATTTTTAAGATTTGTCATGCATGGTTATTTAAAAGACTATTTTCTAATCAATAACACATGCAGGATGAGTTTTTTCAGTCGACGAAGCCATGGTTGAGGAAATAGAGGTAGAAGTAACTAGAACCGAGGCCCAAGAAGGCCTAGGTTCTCTATACATTTTGACGTTGATTCAGAAGAGATTGGCCAAATGTTTCATGCCAGATTCTTTGATTGGATTGGGTAGGGAATAGTCCAACCTAGGCCTGAAAGGCCTCCTTTCCAAGCCCCACAAGCCTCCGATATCCCTGTACCCCCTCATGTCTCCTTATAACTTGAGGTCCCTGAAAATGATGGATGGAAGGAGATTGTCCACCCGACAGTCTCCCAACATCGTGATTGGCCCAACTTTTCCTTGCCTGCTCCTCCACCTTTGAACCCCATTGTCCAAGATGCCCCTAACCAATCGCCAGTGCAATCCTCCCATGCTAGCAAGAGATTGAAGACTGAATCCCACCATGCGCTTGATAAAGGAAAATCCATTGTTGCCCCTTCCTCACCCTCCAATGACTCGGATAAATCTGGGTCTTCCCAGATGCATTTGAGGGATGATTGTTCCCACATGATTAGCAGTATTAAGCCTAAAGGCTCTGCACAGCCAAAGGTAAATTTAGGAAAATCAAGAGGTGACAACAACAACCAAGGAAGGGTTGCATCACATAATGAGAAATATGGATTTTTATTTTTATGTTATCTATTGTTTTATGACAGTTGACTTCATGGATCTTTGGACAACATGTTTTATTTTGGATATATGAGTATTATTTTTTTTGAAATAATTTCAAATTTCATGAGCTAAAATTGCCAAAAGTATATATGTTAATGGGAGACACAAGGAGGTGTGTTTTGCTTAACTAATGGTTATGTTATGCTTGTTATGATTATTATGAACTCAAGGGAGTCACAAGGGATCCCACCTACTAGTTATTATTTATTCACGACCCTTATTATAATTATTATTTCCCCCCTAACTAAAGTTAGTTGAGTTTTTTAATTAACTTAACTAATGAGTTGGTTTAACTACTTCAACCAATTCTAACTTGTTAAAAGAAAAAGGAAAGGGAGGAACAAGAGAGGGATAGAAGCAAGAGCATGCTAAGGTTTGCTCTTTGAGTTTATGTTGAGATATTTAATTTTCATTCATTCATATATTCATCACAACCTAATTCTCTTTTGTGATAGCAGGGTCTTATTGTAGACAACAATATTCAGGGTTGAATCAAATCATTCAAACACTTGTTTTTTCAGAGGTGTTGATCTATCTTTGATAGTCTATGTAGACTTGTTTGTTTGTGAATTAATTTTCATGAATGATAAAGGCTATTGTGCAGAGTCGAGTGGGAAGCAATCTATGGCAAGTTGATCCATATTTTAGAGTTCAGTTTTGGATTTCTGTCAGAGGTCCTTTTGTATGTTCCATCGGGGATGTCTAAGTTTGACTTTGGTCCAATATTTCTGTATGAGATTTTGTAAAGAAAATGACTCTTTGGTGAATTGGAATGAAATAAAGGATTGATTTATGTCTCATCTATCTTGATTATCACTTTGGTGTTTTTACTTCTGTTCTTACATTTATTTCAGCAACTGTCATATTCAGAAAATTACATAAAAAGTGAATTTCCAGCAAGCGTTTTATTGATAAAATACTATCCTAAGCACTCGTAATTAATACTTGTGAGTTAGGATGTTATTTTTGTTGGCTATAAACATAGGGTGATATTCCCGTCTACTTTTCTTTAGCCAAGTAAAGTCTAAAAATGCTTGAGTAAGATCAATTAATATATTTTCCTCAACAATGTGTTTGGCTCTCTGCAACAATCCTTTGCCTTTCAACCTTGTTTTCATCTTGTCTACTCTTGCATACAAAGCTCGATTCTCCTTCTGGAACTGAGCCATCCTCTCATCTTTTGCTCTCATTTCTTGCTTCATTTCTCTATATCTCCCTTCAGAACTTTAATTCCCCCCACCTTCAATTTAACTTGGGACATATCATGGACAAGTCCTTCAGTGATAGACCCAGGTTCTCCAGTAGAAGGTTCAGCTACAAAAATGTTTGGTAATTTTGTATGCCTTTGTGACCAATTCACTTTGTCTTGCTCCAGCTGTAGTACCTTGGCCTTATAATTCAATGCCTCTTGTCAAAATTCCTTCTTCTCCTGTTCTAGAGAAACCAGTTCTACTATTTGTGGATGCTCTGTGGCCGATATTTTTAGTTCCCAACTTCTACATTGTTGATGCCACTCTCCACCATATCCATATTTACCTGATATTTAGGCTCTTCCTCTTCTAGATCCACTATCTGTGGGGATTGTGTGATCTTCATATTTTTAGGGGAAGATTGTTGATTGTTGGTGCCTAGGGCCTCTGCACTGCTCCTTTTGTTGTAAACACTTATTTTGGAAACTTTAACTATAAGCTTCTGAGGAGTCTATTGTATTTGAGTTTGTTGTGGGGCTGCCTCCACTTGTTGTGTTTGAGTTGGCTGCAATATTTCTTCCATATCAACACAAACATCTAGATTTGCCAATTTGTCAAAACCATCAACATGTTCATGTTCATGTTCATAGGGGGCCTGTTTGTTTATCAGTCTTGTCTTGGATATGATCTGATGTAGATCATATCTTCTTCTCTGTAGTTGTGCAAATCCAAACTCCTTAAGCTTCGCTTGGATATGAGATAAGAATGCTCTAGTCTTGACAATGAAGGGTCCAATGATGAAAGGCAATTTGATATTGGATGCCTTGTGTAGTTTCGGGAAATGCTCTGTCTCTGATATGATTCTTTGCTTGATGAACTCTAGGGAAAAGACTCTGGGTGTCAGAAAAATAGGAAGAATATAGGGGGATTCATGACAACCATGCACCCATATCACTGTTGAATGTATGAACAACACCCATTCCCCCACTCTGTTCTCTGGATTAGGCTGCAAATTAATAACTCCTCATGTCATCTAGGACTCTTGGCAGGATGGTGTTGAAAATAAAGTTGTAAACTCTGGACATGATCTTGTTGATAAAAATGAGCACTGTGATTCTTTTTCATTCATTTAATATGAATGTCTCTTCAGGGAAATCTCTCTTGTTTGTCTCCAGGAAAATCTTCAGCAAGTATGTGTAATACCTGAAATGTATTAGTGACTGAAAATTCACTAACTGCTTGTGGATACTATCAGCTATGAATTCATCAAAGTTTATGCACACTAACTGACTGGACTCTGACTGGAAAAATTCTAAGAGAAAACATAACATGACCTCGACCGCATACCTATCATTATCCAAACCTAAAATATGACTCAGTATGGAACAGACCCATTGGACTTCAATAACCATGATATTTACACTCATTGGCAGGGACAAACTTCCAGAAATATGCTTGGGCTTGACAATTGTTTGCAAAAATAGGTCTTTGACTTTTGAGGGATATTCCCTGTAAGCCATGATTATATTTTCTTCTTCAAATGGTTCAGACATTGCAGAGGGGGACTCTGGTATGTCGAGGAAATTTCAAACCGACAAACTCTCTACCATACATAGGACCTCAGACCCTAGTTTTTTTAAGACAAATTTTTCTTCCTGTGAATATTTCTCTGTGCACCAACCTATGAATTCAGGGAAGGGGAAAGAAACCTCGAAAACATAAGGGACTATGGCGGCTTGGACTACTTCAAGGAAGGGTATCTGTTTCCCTACATTATCTAACAGATTAGCTCCAGATATGGAGATGGGTGAGATGGTTATTTCGGTGTCGAACACATCTGAATCTTTGTCAATTAGGGATTCTCCATTTCGAGTGGTATATTGTTCTTCTACTGAGATAATGATAGGGTCCATGGTGGCGATGAAAAATACATGTGAGTGAGTTGAAAATGCGTGGGTTTGGCGTACTGTTGAGCTTCATTTTGAATGGAGCAGTCACGCCAATATTCCAACGTTCCAGTAATTTGAAAAATAATAAAATAATGACAAGTGCCCCCCTTTATATACTTTCTGATTTCGGGGGTGAGGGGAAGCGGTTTGGGGAAACCTGCTTATCGCCCCGAAATACACCCAATGGTGCCATGTGTTCCCGAGATGAAACCACAGTTTAATTTTCATCCCGCGTTCGGGAATTATCCTACGCGCACGTTCTCCCCCTGAAATGATCCCTGACCGATGATCTGCATTGCCTGCAATTTGTGACCCATAAGGTCCCATCGACTTCGTATTTCCACTAGATTTAGCCTCCTCCTGCTAGATTTGGCCCTGTCCTCCAGTTTATCACACTACCACATCGGTTTAACACCTCACTAAGTTTTGAAAAACCATCTTTCTCACAGAAAATTGTTATGGTGGTAACAGGAAGATGAAGAAAGACACTGGGAAGTGGTGTGAATTCCATAACATCCCCTGGCACAACACCGATGAATGTCACTGGAAGTAGTCATTGGTGGTCAAGTTAAAGCCTCAGAGTTAGATCCAGGCTCTGACTCTGCTTCAAAGCCAAAAAAGGCAAAGTGGATCATTGATGCAGAACTCAGTGGCACAATCATTACGACCAAGATCTAGCCAAATGAACAAGAAGAGACGAAGGAAGGTGAGTGTCTTTTTCACTCGCAGATGTGGGTGAAGGGTGCTATGTTACATTTCATTGTTGATAGCAGAATCCAAAAGAACCTCATCTCAGTCGAGGTCGTGAAGTGGTTGGAGTTTCTGACAACATCGCATTCATATCCATATAACATCGAGTGGCTCAGCCAAGGAGGATATCTCTGCATCAAGCGACATTGTCACCTTCCCTATGGCATCAAGCCCTTCAAGGATGAGGTATGGTGTGATGTTTCCCCACTTGAATTTTGTGATGTTCTTTTAGGCAAGCCATATATGTGGAAACATAATGTTGTATATGAATCTAGACCTCATATTTTCATTGTTACTATGAGCAGACAATTGTATAGGATCCCAGAGGTAGCTCTACCTAATACAATTTCTTTGGTTTCAGCCGAGTGCAGGAAGGTCATCTCCCAGACTGGGAAATTTTTCCTCTTCATAATTTTCTCTCAGAGTGAACATAAGGTTGTGGTGACATCCATGGACTCTCCACAAGACTCCTCTATGCAACATAAACAAGTGGATAAGGTTGTGGAAGAATATCAGGACATCTTCACCTCACCTACTAGGGTTCCTTTGCATTGTCAGGACAATCATTCAATTGGGCTAACTCTTGAAACACCTTTTCCTAATGGGATTTTGTATCAGTGCTCTCTCCTGGAAAATGGAGAAATCAATCACCAGATCCAAGAGTTGCTAAAAAAAGGGCACATTCAACCAAGCTCCTCACCCCGTGGAATCCCAATTGTGCGTTTACAGAAGAAAGATGGGACCTTGCAACTTTGTATTGACTATAGAGATCTGAACAAAATCATAGTCAGGAATCGACACCCAATTCCCGGAATTGATGAACTTCTTGACCATATCAAGGGGGCCAAGTATTTTAGTAAGATTGATTTGAATTTCGGCTACGACCAAGTCCCCATAGAACATATTGATGTATGGAAGACCACTTTCAAGTATAAATAAGGTCTTTTTGAGTGGTTGGTCATGCCCTTTGTCTTGACAAATGCCCCAACCACCTTCATGAGGTTGATGGACGATATTGTGCGGTCCTTCACCAATTATTTTTTGGTTGTATATCTAGATGACATTCTTGTCTTCAAAAAGAGTTGGGAAGAAAACTTGCACCACATTTATCAGGTTCTCCACACTTTGTGGCAACACAAGTGATATGCTAACTTAGAGAAATTCTCATTCAGCATGAACAAGGTACAATACCTCAGATACATTTTAGATGAGCATGGTGTGCATATCGATCCAACAAGAATCCAATTCATTCATGACTGGCCAACCCCAACAACATTCACCTAGCTTCAGAGCTTCTTAGGCCTTGCTAAATTCTATCGCATATTTTTATTGGGGTTCTCCCATATCACATGGGCTCTCAGCCAAGTGACCAAGGGTGGTTGAAAATCCAAATTTGTGTGGTGTAGATCAAAATATAAATCTTTTATGATATAAAACATCACTTATGCTTATCCATTGTTCTTGGCTTACCTAATCTGCAACAACCATGTGAGATTGAGATCATTATCGCACAATTTGTAGTTCAGGAAAATCCCAACCCATGCCACAAATGTGAGACACAACTAGGAATATCTATCACTGTCACCTCAATATATATCCCCCTCATTTTAGTGAAGGACAAGTCAAACACAAGGGAGGCTTCCCGGGTGGCCCTAGGGGGATTGCGATGGGAGAAGCTAAGAGCTTGAATATTACCCCTATAGGTCAAGGTAAAATATGAGAAAGAGGCTTGAGAAAAATTCTTATGAGTTGGTAAATGGTTTCCAAGGTTGTGTACCTATAAAACAATGTTAGACCTTCCCGTAACAAGACAATCGATGATGATTAAATCCTCAAAACCAATGGGGAAACAAAAAGAAGACTTGTTGTCCCAAAATTTCAGCAGTATGGAAATATATATCAATAGTAAAGAAGCTATGATATATGCAAATTAAACCATCACAATCAAGTGTATGATGTTGGAAAACAAAGCTAGAAATGAGTAGACAATATTCCAATATTAAACCAAGACTTTGATAGCAAGAGGGGTTTGTTATTATGTGTTATCAAAAAAAAATTATAACCACCTTATGGATGTAGAAAAAATTTCCTACAACAACAAGTTATAGACACTAAAATCAACAAGTAAGCCACCCAAACAATATCCTTTTAACAATAGATCAATTATGACAACTTGCAAGTAAATTTCAGTGGTAGAAAAGTTGTAAAAGAGTGAGTGAGAAGTAAGATTTATGCATCCCTATTGGTTGTAGCTTAACGTTTATTACAAAAACATAATCACTTGGAAAATAAATACGCCCTCAAGGCACAATATAGCTTATAGAAAGTGCAATTTAATTTCCAACTTGAACAATTCAATCTCTTTGAAATCATGTTTACCAAAGCACAATATTCAATCTCCAATGCATGTATTAGTGCCTTATCTATTGGGTTATGAAGTCTCTTGTTGTATAGCTAGGGTTTATTACTCTTCTAGGGGTGTAAGTGTTTTAAATCCTATTGTGATAGGAACTATAACCCTCAATTTTTCCCATTTGATCTTGCATAACCCATGGAAAATGGAGCCTCCTTACCTTTTGAGATTAAAATATTTTCTAGTGGGTCTCTCCCTTTCCAACTTTTCCTTAGAAGAATCATGTTTTACTTGGAAAATCATGAAGAATTGGTTTTTAAAGAAAAAACTTGAAATCGATAAAGTTACTTAAAACACCTCTGATACAAATCAAAGGAGTTACTTCAAACTCCTCTGATTCATATCAGATTTCTTTCCATATTCTCCGATATGCAATAATATCGTGCAAGTTAGAGGAAACTCCTCTGATACGAATCAGAGGAGTTAACTTTAACTCCTTCGATTTGTATCGGAGGAGTTTCTCTCATCTCTTTCGATATTATCGAAGAACTTGTCCTTCAACTTTCTGACTTCAACAACCCCACCTACCGCATTTAATTCTGAAATGGACTTTTGGCTATATAAATAGAATGAAGGAAATGTTATTGTTATTCGACCAAGAGATTTTGACTAAGAAGGAATCTCAAGGTTAAAACATGTCGATCTATCTTGTTCGATATTTCGACTCATCTCTACCCACCACGTGGTGCTAGGATCCAAGTAAGGTCATCTTTGCCTCTCTATTTTTTAGGGTTAAGGTTAGGCTTTCGTTTGATTCCTCAGCTCCTTCTTTGTTTTTATTTATTTAGTTCCTCACTCGGTCAACTCCTTCTACCACCATGCCCCAAGTTAACCCTACAAAGAGCTTGTACCAATTCCTTTCCTCCCCCTTACTCTTACTCTCCCGCTGACCCTAATGACCATGAAGACACCTCTTTCCTACCTTACGACTAAGTTTCTTTTCGAGCCCTCTTTTAAGTCTTGCACAAAGACCTGTTCTTTGCATATAGATTTCGATTGGAAGAGTACCAAGGGACTCTTCCAGCCTTTAAACCTGTCCTTGGCCTCACTCCCGAAAATCTCATGATTTTCTCATGGAAAACCCTTAAGATTTTTTATATTGAAAACATTGAAACTAACTTCTTTGAACACATTGGAGCAGTTATTACTAACTCCTAAGATGTGTTCAGAGGAGTTACAAAAAATGCCCCTGCACAACTCAGAGCACTTAGTTATAACTCTTCTTACCATATCGGAGGAGTTAACTTTCAACTCCTCCGATATTATCATAAGAGTTGTATTTAACACCACCAACCTTTATGCACTCCAAGACTTTTGACAAAATCATTCGATGGCTTGTCAGAGAAGTTGGGATTAACTCATGTGGCCTCATCGAAGGAGTTCTTACTAATTCCTCTTATGCGATTGAAGGAGTTGTCCTTAACATTTTCGATCGTGATTTTTTTGACAATCTCTCCACTTTATCGGAACACTCAAAACCAACCTCTCTTACCTGTATTGGAAAGGTTAACCTCTCAGCCTTTGATTTTGTTTTTCAAAGCCTGATCTCTAGCCTTTCCTCCCCATGTTTTACCAGAGTGATTAAGCATGCATACTTTTAACCTTGACATCTTCATAGGATGACTCTCTATTTTCTTAATAGTCTCAATGAATTTGTTATTTCCAATCATTTTTCTAGTTGCATTTCAAATGGTATATTATATCTTTTATATGCCCTAAACTTATCTTTTTGGCATGTTCAAACATTTCACCACTAAAGAAAATGACTGGAAAGGCATCAAGAGTGGAAGCCTCTGGTAGTGCCCAACAAGCAGGAGAGATAGAGATTATTGAGGCCACATATGATGACACGACTAGACCTCTAGAAAAGGATGGAGAAAACCTAAAATGGGAATAAGTTTACCACATGTTCAAAAAATAAAATTTCTCCACCGAAGCTAAAGATCTAGATGATCTCCAAGCATTTAGGAACATTAGAAAATCATGGATTTTCAGGGTAGCAACACATCCATCATTCTTCCCTTGCACAAATTCCATCTCCTAGATTTTGAATAACACCAACATAAGCAGTATATACATCTGCAATGCAAGAAAAGATCCCATAGTTTCTTTTAGGCCAGAGTTTTTAGCCAAATGCTATCACATTGAGGAGGGAAGAAAAATATTGGATGGTGAACTCCTCAGTGAGTTTGAATTAAAACCGAAAGATTTGTTCCCCAAATGGTATAAAACAGATAAGTGGTTTAAATAAAGGCCTAAAATTTGGTACCCCACGAGTTCCTTAAGAAGACCCTACCAATATTTGGTAGCCATGCTATGTAGGTTATACGCAGAACTCGATGCAACATTATTCCCCTTATCATACATTCCTTTGATTTATTTATGCACAGATGTGGGGAATTCATTTAATTGTGCAAACATATTGTCTAAGAATCTCACGACTACCATTTCCACAGTAAATCATTCCCAACCAGGAACATTCCCTGGTTTCCATATGTCCTCGTACCTCCTGGAAATAATGTGTGTACCTCACAAGTACCCTAACATGGGATGGAGTTGGTTTCCTGTTGATCCAACAATACACAAATATTGCAAAGTGTTATGGGAGCACAAATACCGTGTGGAATACCAAAGGATTTGTGAACACTTCCTTTCTCCCTTATATGAGTTTATATTTTGCACCACTCCCCCTTGTATGATAGACAAATCCATAGTAGTTATAAAAAGGATCGAGGATTGGTATCTAATGAAGCATGGTACTTACATAAGAATATATGGCGCGATGAATCCACCACATCTACTTCCACGATTCGTACCTAACAAGCTTGTCCTTTAGGAAGTAACATATCATACTACCATACACAGAATTAGATGGATGATGTATAGATTGAAGAAAGAAATATGCCCCCCACTACCTTTGTACATTGGCAATTATTTATGTGAAAATACTAGAAAATCCTAGGCAGAAGTAGATACCCTTCTTTCATGTCACTTTGGAGAAGAGAGATTCATGAGACATGATCCGAAGAATATTGTGAAGGAACATTTCAATAATGTCTGGCTTCTGTATGAGTATACTACAAAAATTTGGGAAGAGGAAGTACATCGGAACACTAGGACATACAATGAAGTTATTTTCAACAGGCATGGCTAGCCGAAAGGAAGAATTATAGACGAGGAAAAGGCAAGGAAAGCAGCCAGGAAAGAGGCATAATGAGAAGAGACTGGGAACATTTCCCCTATTTCCATCTCAAAAAACTCGGGATCTGCATAGGAAGAAGAAGCAACACCAACAAAGAAAAAGAGGAGAGATAAATAAAATTCTTTAAAGAATAAAATGACGCAAACAAGTGAAATATTAAAGCTGATCAAGATAGAGCTAAAGCTGAAGCAGAAGCGAAAGCTAAGAAAAAACAAGAAATAAAGGAATGGGAAGCATCGAAGCAAGCAGAGAAAGCAACAAAAGAGGCAACATACAAAGTTGTTGAAGAAGAAAGACAAAAGAAAAACGTAGAAAATAGGAGGGGCAACACATGTCCCATGGAGGTGGACATCCTAGGAACATCTGCTATAGTTATAGAAACATATTTTACTGGTAGTAGTTTAGGACTTGGGCTCTGGGAGCTGTTTCATCCCAGTGAAGTGTTGGTTATAAGGAGCTTCACTTATGGTATTAAGATTGGTAGAATTTTGCAAGAGTAGGTAAAGAAAGTGTTGGTAACTGAAGGAACACCTATCTCAATAGTTACCCATGTCCCAGTCATAGGAGATGTTAGAGAAGACCTCGTTTCCATAGTTAAGGTTGGATTTTCATTCATGAATGCCAACATAGACAACATACACATATCATGCGGGAAAAATCAAGAAAATGAGTCAAGGATCAGAGAGTTAGAGGAAATACTTTAACAGGTAAATATTGATGAAAGGAGCCTCCAAAGATTCAAGCATAGCACCGAAAAGGTTAGAAACGAGCTTGAAGGAGATATCATTGACATGTACGCCCATTTGCACCTCTTCCAAAATACGACTGCAACAGTCATTGAGAAAAATAATCATGTACAAATGAAGTTGTCGCAATACAACACCATTCGTGAAGGCGTATCAGATATAAACAAATGGATATAAGAGAACCCGAATGCACCACACAAGCTTTACTAGCCATCAAAGGTGGATAGAAAGACAAAATTATATGAACTAGACCATTTCCAACAGATAGGACAAAAGGTTTATATATAAGTCACCAAATCCATGGCAATATGATCAAGGATCCATAAAGCTTCGTAGGAACTAATCAGGAATGGTTGGCTCACAAGATTAGATTAACTCGGGAATAACCCTGTGTCAGAAGAATTGGTGAGTGCAATACATGATGGCACTAATTGCAGGAAGGAAGTGGTTGAAGAAACTACCTTTGTCTCCACATATCTCATTTATCAACACTTGATACATCTAGTAAAGATTCATACCATGGTACAAGCCTTCATGACAAAATTGGAAAAGGATATGGGAACCCTTGATGACAATTTTGCATTGATCAACACGGCGTTAGAACAACTGACGTATAGAAGGATCAAATCACTTTATAATCAACTAGAATTTTGGATAACCTACTTGAGTAGTAGAAATATATAAGCAGAAGACAAAATACTTGTCTTTTGTTTTGTCCTTTTTCCTAAGCAATCCCAATTTTGTCCTATTATGTACACTTGTCATTATAAATGAGAAGGTGAGCCATTTTGTAACTGCTCCTCCAAGAATAAGATGAAGAGTCACATAGGGGCTACTAAACATTTGTATAAAATAGAATAGAACCCCATTTGATAGGGTTTTTTTTGGATTTTCAAGCGATGTATAGACTCAAGAATTGATTCAAGAACTTATACTTTGTTAATGAATATTGAGAAGTCCTCACAACCAATGTTTATAGAATGAATTCTTGTGTATGAACATATCTAAGCTGAGAACTATTTCCGGTGAAGATGGACATTGTTCCTATGGATTGTAAGAATGTTATGTTGTTATAGATTAATTATCATACAATCTATGTAATAATTTAGTTTGGAGTATTTCTTTAAATATGTTAATGACTTGAGATTTGTGGATTGTTAATGTATGCATTATTGTAATATAGAATACTCTGGTTATACGTATTTGTATACACTTGTTTCCAATCTTTCTCTTTTATATCAGTTATATGTGTAGAAGTAGCAAATGATTTGGTTTCAACTTACAACTCATTGGTCACATTAGCATGATCCTAGATAGGATAGCTTAAAGTAGGTTAGTATTAATTTAGCTTGCATTTCATACATAGTCCTTGTTGACATCAAGGGACTAGAGAGTCCCCAACATCAACATTTCAACCTCCCGTGGGGCTAGGTGGGAAGAGACGATAATATCACCCTAGGCTTAAAGCCCCAGACAAGAAGACACATTGAGTTCCATGCTAAAAATACTCTAACATACAGTCCAAGTGTAAGTCCTTCTCCTTGTATTTTACTTTTTAATAATATTTGATTTTTATGTGAGTTATGATTTTTATGCTTTTATGTTTGCGTTTATACATCTGTAATAACAAAATTAAATTTAATAAAGAAAATGCAAATAATAAAATGAAAAGGCTTTTGTTGTGTATTTGTTTTAGCTAAAAAATATGATTAAATGAAAAAATAATGAAAAGGTAGAAGGAAATTAGTGCTAAAGGGGTAATTTACAAGTTAAATTTGTTAAACAATAACTTAATTTACTAACTACCAAAACTATTTAAAAAATGTGATAACTAGACATTTATTTTTATTTAAATTAAAGCAAGGTAAGCTACAAAAAAAACTAAACAATGGTTAAAGAAAGATAAAAAAATTACCAAAAATAAAATGATAAGAGATGAGCTTATAGAAATCATGTTACAAAGTCAAGTTTATTATTTCTTTTGAATATATATATATATTTTTTTGTTAAATTTAAAGTGATGAATTAATGTAGATGGAGAAACCAAAACTTGACAAAAAATAAATAAGAAATAATTTCAAAGCATAAGGATTTAATCTCAAGTTAAAATTTCTCCTCATACAATTCATGGAATTCCGGAATTACAAATATCTGCGAAGACTTGGGCTAGGTATATAGTCTTTAGCCAATCTATAACAAGGTTACAATAGATTACCAAGAGTGAAAATAAAGAAGAGAGTTTAGCCAAAATGGGATGGAGCGATGGTGGTGATAACACAAGGCGTGGACCTGCACATCAGAAATTGATTAGCGCTGAAATCAAATCAGGCTTAAATACAACAACTAACAAGAAAGAAGTTCACCTAATATAAAACCCGCAAAGCTTATCTTCGCTTCATCCATTCACTACTTCGCAAGAACCCCTGCTACCAACAATCCCGTCAATCTTTGCTGAAAGAGAGGATGGATGATAAATTTAAAAGCAAAACCTCACTGCTCCAAGCATATCTCTGTCAGAATTTTCTCCTAAAATTCTCTTTCCTAAAACTTTTTCACTCCAAAATTTTTTCTCCCCCCTTTGCTTGTTGGGCATTGCTTATTTTATCTTGTTTGGTGGACGGTTCCTTTAGTTAATTAGTTTTATAAACCTAATTTGAATTGTCCAGGAACCTTCTTAACATATTATTAAACAAAAATAATTTGTTTTTATTATCCCAATGGCATTTGTTTGTGCTTTCTTTATTTGGATACGTGTTTATAATTCTTATATTCCATTTGATCTCTCATGAACCATGACTTATGTGCCTCATGGAAAATATATTTGGATCCTGGAGATGTGAAACACGCTCAAAATCTCCTCCGGTCTCGTGAATATTCCGAAATGCATGCAATAATGCTATTAAATGTTGAACAAACTTAGGTTTTGTCTTCCTCTTTTATAATATATCAATCACCTCTTGAGCTTCTTTACATGGACCCTCTGACCGCACCTTCGACGCCACATATTGGAAAATACCACCTTCAACAAGCACGTTCAATGATTCAAGAAACATATGTTTCAATCTTGCATCATTTTGACAACTTCTGACCATCTCTTGAGCAATGAGTTCCCTCTCTCTTCATTTAGCACGAGATATTTTCCATCCCAAGGTTCTCTTTGTATTCACATATTTCCTGCAAGATATTGGGTTCATTATCAAATGTTTCAATCTTTTTTGATAATTTGTCCCATTGGAAATGTGGCTCGGTATCATTGTCTTCAGCTGAACCACGTTGATATGATCGAACATATTTAGGTACCATTTGTTTCATATCAGTATTGTTACCTTGGATCTATCCCTTATGTGGATTAACTTTGGATTGAGATTCACTCTTCAGATGCGAGCCATTTTTAACCTGCAAATTTTTAGCTAACATCCTTGTAACAAAACCTAATGTGTTGTCCCCACCTTTAGAAGTATCAATCAAAGACCCTGAATCCTCCAATATTTTACCTTGAACCTTAGTTTTTGTCATTTCATTCTTCCCAATTTCCATTCGACTTGGAAATTCGTGAGGGTTCATAGTCACTGCTTAATTGATTGTAAGATATGTTTCCCATTGCTTGCTTCACAATGGCACATTGGTAAGTATTCCTAGGAGACTAGTTGTGGTGTGGGAAAATAATAAGTCCGTACAAACATATTTATCCGCAATCACCAATGGTCGACAAGCATGGCCACAATCTGAAGCAATATACCCAGAGTGTTGTTTTGCATTCACAAATACTCTCATAAACTCTCCAATTTTACCCGTACATCATAACTTCCTTACATCGTCAACTATTGTTTCCATTCCTATCATAAGAAAAACTAGTATTTGCACAACCCATTCACTTAACCGATTGATAACTTCAGCTAGAACGAAGCAGTGATAGCGTTCTATGTCCTCAATTACAATGACAACATGATCCTTCCTTTTAGTTGTCTCATGATGCCAAGATGCCAAAATTTCCATATCTGGTGTATCACGAGATGGTGATCTAATAGATGTTGGTCATTTTTTGTTATCATCATTTTGTCTTACTCTTTTTCTACATCTTACTGAGGATTCCATTGGAGAGACAACTTTGAAAATATTTCTTCTAGTTCCAGTGAACTTAATTTTCCAGTTCCTGTGTCATCAACCTGTACCACCAGACACTCCTTACTTGCATATTCTTCCATTTTGCTAGCCCGAAGTGGATCTATGTTTGAACTTGGTTTTCCTTCGCATATATTGACAATATGGTTCTAGTTAAATGGAAACCATGCATGAATAAATGGATTACTAGGAAGGAAAACCATTATCATAAGTGCATTGATCATCTGTTGTACCCATCAGGAAAACATCAAGTCCATCAACCGTCCTCGGCTTGCATTTATCTATCCAGGATTCGATAGGTGATGTTGTAAATTTCTCAGAGTCTAGTTAATCTGATGCTCCAAAGCCTCCAACTGCTACCTGTACTCTGTCATCAAAGATGCCATTCTCAGGATAGTGTTTAACCACTATATAATTCCAGCAACCGTTCATCATATCATAAAAATTTCAAGTGAAAAGGGCACGAGATGTATAAATCTTATACATATTTTCTTTTGATATGGCATGGGAAATGCCAAAACCATCATCCCAAAAACATATACGTGTACAGAGTCATAACTAAAATATTGGAGAAGATATGGAATAAAAAAAATGGTAGGGTCATGATAGTAATATGTTTTTTTTTGGTTTTGGCATCATAATCAAAAGGCATCTTGCTGCTAACTTCAAGTCATAATTAAATGTTGGAAGATGAATGGGATACATTTTTAAAAAGTGTGTCATGAAGTAAGTAACCTAGTGGGTTTATGAACCTTAAATAGTTGATCCACTATTTCTTTATTAAAGAAAGGTCGTGGTAGTAAAGTGAGACATAGGGTGATAATATGAGAAATAAGATCCAAACTCCAATAATTCAAGAGCCTTAATAACTTGATCAAGTACTATATCATGTTTACCAAATGCACCTGTGTCCATCTCGGATTATGTAATTTGTGCAATTTCAAAACTGACCGACCATCATGTTTGGACATTAACAACTTCTTTTTATAATCACAAACATATTGAATGGTGAAAAAATTAATGATATCATCGATTTATTGAGGGTCCGACTAGATGGCGAAATTTAAATGGTAGAAGCTCGACAAGATTGCACAAGATTTTATGCAAAATGAGGGGAAACCTGGCAACGCTTTGCTGGCTAAGTACTATTGACATAAATATTCGTTACAAATTTCCAACCAACAGATGCGCGTCGCTTATAGTGGCATGCAAGCTTGAAACATTGAACTTATGATCGTTGATTCTTTGAAGAAAAGGGGAAGGGAAGGGTAACGATAGGACTGAGGCTCACTCATGTGGGATAAGAAGAGGCTGATAGGGTTAGGTGGGATAGGTTATACAATAGGAGGAGACACGATGGAGGTCAAGGGATTCATGGATCGGGACTTCGTGGAATAACTCATGAAAAGTGGTCAGTATGAGGGGGTTTGGTCCTATTGTATAACCTGAAGGGACAAACTCTTTGAATCTTGACAAAATTATTAGAAGCTGGACAGTTGTCATGAATGTGTGTTGAGGGAAAAATCCCAACCTTAACACTGAGCATCCATAACATGTATGTTGGAGGCGTCTCAAAATGGAGGGGACAAAGAAAGGGAAAGAAAGAAGATGGGATAAGACTGATGATTGTGAAGAGCGAGGGTGCCTCACGTAACAAGCGCATGGTAGACAAGCTAGGGATTACGACAAAAGAATGCTACTTGATTCACCTGAAAGTCTGTTGTCCACCAAAACATAATTTGGTCAATTAGTTAAAAGTATACAGATGGCCTTTTAATATCACCAATCATTGCTCCATCACTTTTGACCATCAAAAAGAAAAAAAATTAAAGAAAGAAAAACGAAAGAAGAATAAAACGAGAAAATAAACTAAATAATTGTGAAATCAACAAAAACTAATCTACCCCTTTTTGAAAATTTTATTACCATTATTTTATTTATGTACAGAGGAAAATAACCATTAGCTTGGACTCAGGTTGGATGAGATTTAGCATAAAGGAATGCGTCACCTTCTTTGCATGCAGATCTTATGACTTTGAAAAACTTATACGTGGAAAGACTGCCAACATGCCAACCAACATATGCGTATGGTGAGGGGAAATGACCAATCAATACCCAAAAGAAACGGTCACCCACCTTTAAGACATGCCAACCAACAAATGCTTTGCGAGTAATGATGAAGATGTCGATTGAGTTAGATTTAGGGTTTACGGTTTGTAACTTAAAGGGATGATCAATGAATTTATAAAACAATTTATTATCATCTCTGGGGATATTTCTATCAGGAACAAGGTCGTCATGATGCAAAGAAGATTCATAACATGGATTCAAAAACACAAGGATGTCTTTGAAATAGTCATCTTCATTGAAGAAACAAGTGCACTTAGGAGGGATATGCCTGCTCGTATAAAATTCTCTAACCTCTCTTAATTGAAACAATGGATTAACAATAATGTCATACAATTTAAGATCTCGATCAAATTCATGGAAATATTTAGAAGCAGACTCGTCACATGTATCATGAAATTCATAGAGGTATTCATCAACTTGTCTTGACCACTTACTAGAATCATCAACAAATAAAAATGTGTCATAAATAGGTTCGGCATAGTCAGAATTGATTTCTTCATTTGCATAATCAAATTTACCATCGTATGTATGTGAATAACAAATTTGAGATGACAGATGATCTTGGGATTGAGCTTTTCCATAAGGTTTAACAAGGTTGGTATTTGGAATATGGAAGGTTGGTTGATCTTCAAGCATCATGATATAATCGGTATGTTCTTCACATCCAAGCTCTTGGCCACAATTAGTGAGGTTATTATCAGTAGGCCCTAGGAGTGAAGGTTTCCCAATAGATACACTCAACATGGTTTGAAGATCGAGATTCAAGAAGGAACATGCGATCTTGTAAAATTTTGATGATAGGGATTAAAGAAGACAAATCCTTGTGCGAATCATGAATCCCAAAGGAGTAACCTTTTCTACATATTTCCTCTTCTAAGTCGAGGCAAGTGGATAGAGATAGATTTAGGTTTTGAACATTCTTTTCTTCGAACCGCCATCGGTAAAGAGGAGGTAGAAGTTTGTAGTAATGCAATAGGGAAACCAAGTTGGTAGGGCGAATGGGAGTAGGAATTGAATTATATAACTTGATAAACCTAAGGTTAAATGTAATAATGTGTTCATTATCCTTGATATGTAATTGGTTAAATCTTTTAAGATTCTCATAAGGATTATCCAAATGCCCAAACATAGAAGTAAACTAGTAAGAAAGTTCAAGCCAGGTAGAGATGCATCCATCAGGAAGGTTGGAAAATAAAGAAGCGACATTACCCCGAAGGGAATTCATGAACAATAACATGCAGCTATTATTATCATTTACTTCGAGAGTGATGCAAGAATTTGAATATGCATGAAGATGTTCAATCACTGTAACACTTCCATCGCCATGAAAGAGAGGCGAATGGTTCTTGAATTTGTGAGGTAAAGGATTAATCGGGTGAGAGAACTTCAAGGGAATGGGCACAAACCATGGGGAATTATTTAGGTCTTATTCCAACTCAAAAATCCCACTTGCGAATGACTTTCCCGGGCTAGTAGTTGAAACCACAGGGTTACAACCACCAAACGGGCTTCCAATCAGTTGAGACATTGAGGTCTAGGAAAAATTGAAAGAATTAAAACAAAACTAGGAATGAACCATTGAACGATCATCCCCATTATGGTCACCAAAATATGTTTATGTCACGGGACTAGAGAGTCCCCAACATCAACATTTCAACCTCCCATGGGGCTAGGCGGGAAGAGACAGGAATATCACCCTAGGCTTAAATCCCCAAACAAGAAGACACATTGAGTTCCAGGCTAAAAATACTCTAACGTACAGTCCAAGCGTGATTCCTTCGCCTTGTATTTTACTTTTTAATAATATTTGATTTTTCTTCTTTTATGTTTGATTTTATACATCTGTAATAACAAAATTAAATTTAATAAAGAAAATGCAAATAATAAAATGAAAAGGCCTTTGTTTTGTATTTGTTTTAGAAAAAAAATATGATTAAAGAAAAATTTAATGAAAAGGTAGAAAGAAATTAGTGCTAAAGGGGTTATTTACAAGATAAATTTGTTAAACAATAACTTAATTCTCTAACTACCAAAACTATTTAAAAAATGTGATAACTAGACATTTATTTTTATTTAAATTAAAATAGGGTAAGCTACAAAAGAAACTAAACAATGGTTAAAGAAAGATACAAAAATTACCAAAAATAAAATGACAAGACATGAGCTTAAAGACATCATGTTACAAAGTCAAGTTTATTATTTATTTTTTATTTTGAATTTAAAGTGTTGAATTAATGTAGATGGAGAAACCAAAAATTGACAAAAAATAAATAAGAAATAAATTCAAAGCGTAAGGATTTAATATCAAGTTAAAATTTATCCTCATACAATTCATGGAATTCTGAAATTACAAATTTCTGCGAAGACTTGGGCTAGGTATATGGTCTTTAGCCAATCTAGAACAAGGTTACAATAAAATGCCAAGAGCGAACAGAAAGTAGAGAGCTTAGCCAAAATGGGATGGAGTGATGGCGGTGAAAACACAAGGCGAGGACCTGCACATTAGAAACTCATTAGCACTGAAATCAAATCGGGCTTAAATACAACAAATGACAAGAAAGAAGTTCACCTTATATAAAACCTCTTATCCTCGCTTCGTCCATTCACTTCTTCGCAAGACCCCCTGTTGTCGACAACCCCGTCAATCTCTGTTGAAAGAGAGGATGGATGATAAATTTAAAAGAAAAACCTCACTGCTCCGAGCATATCTCTGTCATAATTTTCTCCAAAAATTCTCTTTCCTAAAATTATTTCACTCCAAAAATTTTCCTCCCCCCTTCACTTGCTGGGAGCTACTTCATTTATCTCATTCGGTGGATGGTTCCTTTAGTTAATTAGTTTTATAAACCGAATTTGAACTGTCCAAGAACTGTGTTAACATATTATTAAACAAAAATAATTTGTTTTTATTGTCCCTGTGTCATTTGTTTGCACTTTCTTCATTTGGATACGTGTTTATAATTCTTATATTCCATTTGATCTCTCATGAAACCTAACTTGTGTGCCTCATGGAAAATATATTTGGATCCAGGAGATGTGAAACGCGCTCAAAAGCTTCTCTGGTCTTGTGAAGATTCTCAAATGCATGCAGTAATGCTATTAAATGTTGAGCAGAATTAGGTTATGTCTTCCTCTTTTCTAATATGTCAATCACCTCTTAAGATACTTTACATGGACCCTCTGATTGCACCTTCGACACCATAGACTGGAAAAGAAAACCTTCAACAAGTGTTTTCAATGATTCAATAAACATATGTCTCAATCTTGCATCATTTCGACAACTTTTGGCCATTTCTTGAGCAATGATTTCCCACTTCTCTTCATCTAGCATGAGACATTTTCCATCCCAAGGTTCCCTTTGTCTTCACATATTTCTTGCAAGATATTGGCTTCAGAAGCAAATGTTTCAATCTTTTTTGATAATTTATCCCATTGGCAACATGGCTCGATATCATTGTCTTCAGTTGAACCATGTTGATATGATCGAACAAATTTAGGCAACATTTGATTCATATCAGTATTGTTACCATGGATCCGTCCCTTATGTGGATTAACTTTGGACTAAGATTCACTCTCCAGATGAAAGCCATTTGTAACCTGCAAAATTTTAGCTAACACCCTTGTAACAAAACCTGATGTGTTGTCTCCACCTTCAGAAGTATCAATTAGAGAACTTGAATCCTCCAATATTTCACCTTGAAACTTATTTTCTGTCATTTCGTTCTTTCCGATTGTCATTCGACTTGGAAAGTCATGAGGTTTCATAGTCATTGCATAATTGATTGTAAGCTATGTTACCCATTGCTTGCTTCACAATGGCACATTGGTAAATAATCCTGGGAGACTGGTTGTGGTGTGGGAAAGGAATAATTCTGCTCAAACATATTTATCCTCAATCACCAATGGCCGACAAGAATGGCCACAATATGAATAAACATACCCACAATGTTGTTCTGCATTCGCAAATACGCTCATAAAATCTCCAATTTTACCCGTACGTCGTAGCTTCCTTAGATCATCAATTTTTTATTCCATTCCTATTACAAGAACAACTGGTATTTTCACAACCCATTCACTTAACTGATTGATAAATTCATCTAGCACAGAGCAACGATAATTCTCTATGTCCTCAATTACAATGACAACATGATCCTAACTTTTAGCTAGCTCATGATGCCAAGATGTCAAAATTTCCATATCTGGTGTATCAAGAGATGGTGATCTAATACATATTGGCATTTTCTGTTATCATCATTCTGTCTTACTCTCTTGCTATATCTTATTGCGGATTACATTGGAGAGAAAACTTTAAAAAAAATTCTTCTGGCTCCAGTGAACTTAATTTGCTAGTTCTTGTGTCATCAACCTGTACCATCGGGCACTCCTTACTTGCATATTCTTCCATTTTTCTAGCCATAAGTGGATCTATGTTTGAACTTGGTCGACCTTTGCATATATTGACAATATGGTTCCAGTTAAATAGAAACCATTCATGAATAAATGGATTACTTGGAAGGAAAACCATTATCATAAGTGCATTGATCATCTATTGTACCCATCAGGAGAACATCAAGTCCATCAACCGTATATGATCATATTATCACTAGGCTTCCAAATATCTTGATTGTCCATGTATGAAAATAAACCTTTCAAAGGAAATACTTCTGCATTCCTTATCTGGAAGTTTCCCTCGATGTCGTAAATGATATCTCCATCAAAACTAAAACAACCAACATCCCATCCACGCTTCCCAATATGTATGAAATCATCAATGTTCTCAATCACATTATTACATGAAGGGTCCATTGCATCCAAGGGTTCCTTTAACACTTCTTCACTTCCGAAATCATAGAATAAAGTACCATCAAAGTTTTTGAAAGGATTATAACTTACCTTGTTCTCTTCTTGATGTGCAGGAGGAACGAAGGCCTGGATATATTCATCAAAGGAAAGAGAAAACAATAGCACTTCATCTTTATAAGGAGCCTCTTTGTGGATAATGTAATATCCCTAGGCCAAACCCAATTGTAATGTAAAGGAAAATGTACTTAAGTTGGTGAGTTGTTTGATATCATTTTGTATGCACATTTCATGGCATAGTGTGCGCATGTACTGCGCAATAAAATGATGAAGTGTGCACATTCCAAGATACCACGCGCAACAACTTAAGTGCGTGCGATTTTGAGGCCAGGGAGCCTTTTTGTATATGTTGTGTTTTATAGGCTGGTGAGCCAGTTATTATAAGCTAGGATGCTTATGTTTGATTATGCCAGAGAGCCTAGATGTTAAAGGCCAATGCGCCTATTTTTGTATATGTCTCATAATTAATATAAAATACATCGTTGCGCGTAGACCAACCATGATAAAAGAGTATGGGGGACTAAAATCCACTAGTTAGGGAAAGGGTAGGGGATAAAAGTTAAGTAAAAGGGGCTAATATAGGGATCTTAAGCCAAAAATGAATATTATATTAATATTTCTTAAAGTATAAAGTATGGGTAATTATTTTATCCTAAGTTCCAAAGTTGGGGACAAGTGGGCCAAAGTAGTTCCCAACATGACAAGTGTCAAGTTGGGGACATGCATACATATTGTTTGGAATTAGTTCATTTTCCATCATTCCTTCCATCATTCAATCATCGATGCAACCATTCCATGCGAATTCACTCACTCATTGAGCTATCCTCCATACCTTCATGTCATTGTACTTGAACCTGTATTGATAGCCATATTTGTTCGTGTAGTTGGTTAGCTTGGGAGATGGATTGAAGAAGCGGGTTGTCAGGCCCGTGGGATATTGAAGAGGCGGGTTGTCAGGCCCGTGAGAAAATTCTCTTTGGGTGAGAGAATTGTTGGGAATTGATTTCCTGAAGGTGTTGAACTACAACTACAGTGCTCTGAGACTTCCTGTCTGACCTCTTGTTGAAGGCCGAAAAGGAAGTGGGGTAGTTGAAGGACTGCTGAGCAGAGTAGGGGAACACTTCCAAAGTGGGGCAGGCATGTGGGGAATGAGGGACTGTAGGCTATTAGTTTGAGTTGGCACCTATGACAGATTCTTTTCTGTTGTCTGAGATAGTCAACCTGGTTAGGAATCCCTTTACCTAGGTGGAGTTTAGTCCCAGCTCGGGGGTGACCCATTGTTGAGAGTGATGAGTAGCGTGGTCTAAGGCTAGGAGGTTTGTGGAAGCTCTGCATGCAGTTGGTGATATTCTTACCAAGATAAGTGTCAATTGTTTGATAAAATAACATGTTGAATTGTTATTTACGTGTGTATTTTTATGGGTTTATCTTATGAGTGGTTATAATTGTATTTATATTTATGGGTATTGCTTGTATATGTTGCATGTATATGTTTACTGCTATTTCAGTATGAATCTATGAATTTACGAAGTGTATTTGTCTGTTTACGTTTTATATATAATGTTTCACAAGAGTTTTGTGTGTATATATTTTAATTGCATGTAGTTCGAAAAATTTATGTGGCATAGCTCAGTTGGATGCTGGGTATGTTACAGTATGTTCCACAGAGAGAATAAAAGTTTTCTTTCGTATATCGTGGCCTGACCTAGGTGGTCAGGGATGTTACAGATAAATTCTTGAACAAGATGTGTTTCATCAAAGCATTTGGTGCATTCACGAGGTGACTCATGTTCTTCTTCTTCGTGACTCACCTATTCAAGCTAGCATTCTTCAATCAAACCTTCGTTGTCTTCAATAGGATCATGAGGTAATTATTTCTCCTCTTTAAGGGGTTGATAACTATCTTCATATGCCTTTTTATTAGTACTAATCACTATAGGAGGAAAGTAAAGCTCGAAAACTTCATGTTCATCAAGCGGATCTTCAACATTGTCTTTAAAGGATTGTTTGTCAAGGATGTCAACCAGATCATTCCTATTGGATTACACCTCTTCCTAATTGTCCTAAACTTCTTGTTCCTTGATTGTATTTCCATGATTTTCAATGGGTAAAGAAGGAACTTTCCTCAAATTTTCAATTGGATCCAATGGAATAATTTTCTCCCGAAAATCATCCTCAAGGTCCTAAATAGTATCTTCAAACTGTTGGGATTTTGGTACATAATTCTTGAGAAACTCTTGGATGAATATGGTTGCAAAATCAAATCCCTTTGGGATGCGAGTATGCTTGATAAAATTCCATTTTTTCTTATCTAGAGACAACAAGAATAATTTTGTTAGAATATCATCCTGGGTCATGTCATAACTAAAATATTGGAGAAGATATGGAATAAAAAAAATGGTAGGGTCATGATAATAATATATATTTTTTTGGTTTTGGCATCATAATCAAAAGACATCTTCTTGCTAACTTCAAGTCATAATTAAATGTTGGAAGATGAATGGGATACATTTTTAAAAAGTGTGTCATGAAGTAAGTAACATGGTGGGTTTATGAACCTTAAATAGTTGATCCACTATTTCTTTATTAAAGAAAGGTTGTGGTAGTAAAGTGAGGCATAGGGTGATAATATGAGAAATAAGATCCAAAATCCAATAATTCAAGAGCCTCAATAAATTGATCAAGTACTATATCATATTTACCAAATGCACTTGTGTCCATCTCGGATTATGTAATTTGTGCAATTTCAAAACTGACCGACCATCATGTTTGGCCATTAGAAACTTTTGTTTATAATCACAAACATCTTGAATGGTGAAAAACTTAATGATATCATCGATTTATCGAGGGTCTGACTAGATGGCGAACTTTAAATGTATGGTAGAAACTCAACAAGATTGTGCAAGATTTTATGCAAAATGAGGGGAAGCATGGCAATGCTTTGTCGGCTAAGTACTATTGACATAAATATTTGTCAACAATTTCCAACCAAGAGATGCACGTCGCTTACAGTGGCGTGCAAGCTTGAAACAATGAACTTATGATCCTTGATTCTCTAAAGGAAAGGGGAAGGGAAGGGTAACAATAGGACTGAGGGCGACTCATGTGGGACACGAATAGGTTGGTAGGGTTAGGTGGGATAGGTTATGCAACAGGGGGAGACACAATGGATGTCAAGGGATTCATGGCTTGGGACTTCGTGGAATAACTCATGAAAAGTGGTTAGTACGAGGGGGTTTGGTCCCGTTGTATAAACTAAAGGGAAAAACTCTTTGAATCTTGATGAAATGATTAGAAGTTGGACAATTGTCATGAATGTGTGTTGAGGGAAAAATCTCAAGCTTAACACTGAGCATCCACAACATGTATGTTGGAGGCGTCTCAAAATGGAGGGGACAAAGAAAGGGAAAGAAAGAATATGGGGATAAGACTGACGACTATGAAGAGTGACGGTGCCTCATGTAACAAGCACATGGCAGACAAGCGAGGTATTACGAAAAAAGAAGGCTACTTGGTTCACCTGCAAATCTGTTGTCCACCAAAACAGATTTGGTCAATTAGTTAAAAATATACATATGGTCTTTTAATATCACCAACCATTTCTCCATCACTTTTGACCATCACAAAGGAATAAAAGAAAAGAAACCAAAACGAAAGAAGAATGAAAAGGAGAAAATAAACTAAATAATTGCGAAATCAACCAAAATTAATCTACCCCTTTTTGAAAATTTTATTATTATTATTTTTTATGTACAGAGGAAAAGAACCATTATATTGGACTCAGGTTGGATGAGATTTAGTGTAAAGGAATGCATCACCTTCTTTGCATGAAAATCTTATAACTTTGAAAAACTTATACGTGGAAATACTTCCAACATGTCAACCAACATATGCATATGGTGAGGATAAATGACTAATCAATACCCAAAAGAAACGGTCACCCACCTTTAAGACATGCCAACCAATAGATTCATTTCCAGTAATGATGAATATATCGATCGAGTTAGATTTAGGGTTTAGGGTTTGTACCTTAAAGGGATGATCTATGAATTCATAAAACAATTTATTATCATCTATGGGGATCTTTCTATCAGGAACAAGGTCATCATGATGCAGAGAAGATTCATAACATGGATTCAAAAACATAGGGATGTCTTTGAAATAGTCATCTTCATTGAAGAAACAAGTGCACTTAGGAGGGATATGCCTGCTAGTATCAAATTCTTTAACCTCTCTTAATTGAAACAATGGATTAAAAAAATGTCATACAATTTAATATCTCGATCAAATTCATGGAAATATTCATAAGCGGACTCGTCACATGTATCATGAAAGTCATAAAGGTATTGATCAACTTGCCTTGACCACTTACTAGCATCATCAACAGATAAAAATGTGTCATAAATAGGTTCGACATAGTCAAAATTGATTTCTTCATTTGCATAATCAAATTTACCATCATATGTATGTGAATAAGAAATTTGAGATGAGAAATGATCTTGGGATTGAGATTTTCCATAAGGTTTAAGAAGGTTGGTATTTGGAATATGGAAGGTGGGTTGATCTTCAAGCATCGTGATATAATCGATATGTTCTTCATATCCAAGCTCTCGGCCACAATTAGTGAGGTTATTATAAGTAGGCCCTAGGAGAGAAGGTTCCCAAGATATACTCTCAGCATGGTTTGAAGATCGAGATTCAAGAAGGAACATGTGATCCTATAAATTCTTGAAGATAGGGATTAAAGAAGATAAATCCTTGTGTGAATCATGAATACCAAAGGAGTAACCTTTTCTATGGATTTTCTCTTCGAAGCCGAGGCAAGTGGATAGAGCTAGCTTTAGGTTTTGAACATTCTTTTCTTCCAACCGCCATCGGTAAAGAGGAGGTAGAAATTCGTAGTAATGCAACAGGGAATTGAATTATATAACTTGATAAACCTAAGTTTAAATGAAAGAATGTGTTCATTATCCTTCATATGTAATTGATTAAATCTTTTAAGATGCTCATAAGGATTATCCAAATGCCCAAAGGTAGAAGTAAACTAGTAAGAAAGTTCAAACCGGGTAGAGATGCATCCATCAGAAAGGTTGGAAAATAAAGAAGCGGCATTGCCCTGAAGGGAATTCATGAACAATAAAATGAAACTATTATTATCATTTACTCCAAGAATGGTGCAAGCATTTGAAAATTCACAAAGATGTTCAATAACTGTAACAGTTCCATCACCATGAAAGAGAGGTAAATGGTTCTTGAATTTGTGAGGTAAAGGATTAACCGGGTGAGCGAACTTCAAGGGAATGGGCACAAACCATGGGGAATTATTTAGGTCTTCTTCCAACTAAAAATCCCATACTTGTGAATGAATTTCCCAGGGTTAGTAGTTGAAACCACAGGGTTACAACCACCAAACAGGATTCCAATCGGTTAAGACATTGAGGTCTAGGAAAAATTGAAATAATTAAAACAAAACTAGGAACGAACCATTGAACGATTGTCCCCAGTATGGTCGCCAAAATATGTTGACATCAAGGGACTAGAGAGTCCCCAACATCAACATTTCAACCTCCCGTGGGGCTAGGCGGGAAGAGACGGGAATATCACCCTAGTATTAAAGCCCCAAACAAGAATACACATTGAGTTCCAGGATAAAAATACTCTAACCTACAGTCCAAGCGTGAGTCCTTCTCCTTGTATTTTACTTTTTAATAATATTTGTTTTTTTCCTTTTATGTTTGAGTTTATACATCTGTAATAACAAAATTAAATTTAATAAAGAAAATGCAAATAATAAAATGAAAAGGCCTTTGTTTTGTATTTGTTTTAGCAAAAAATATGATTAAAGAAAAATTTAATGAAAAGGTAGAAAGAAATTAGTGCTAAAGGGGTTATTTACAAGATAAATTTGTTAAACAATAACTTAATTCACTAACTACCAAAACTATTTAAAAAATGTGATAACTAGACATTTATTTTTATTTAAATTAAAACAAGGTAAGCTACAAAAGAAACTAAACAATGGTTAAAGAAAGATACAAAAATTACCAAAAATAAAATGACAAGAGATGAGATTATAGACATCATGTTACAAAGTCGAGTTTATTATTTATTTTGAATATTTTTTTCTTTTTTATTTTGAATTTAAAGTGTTGAATTAATGTAGATGGAAAAACCAAAATTTGACAGAAAATAATTAAGAAATAAATTCAAAGCGTAAGGATTTAATCTCAAATTAACATTTCCCCTCATACAATTCATGGAATTTCAGAATTACAAATCTCTGAGAAGACTTGGGCTAGATATATGTTCTTTAGCCAATCTAGAACAAGGTTACAAGAGAATACCAAGAGCAAAAAGAAAGAAGAGAGCTTAGCCAACATGGGATGGAGTGATGGCGGTGATAACACAAGGCGAGGACTTGCACATCAGAAACTGATTAGCGCTAAAATCAAATTGAGATTAAATACAACAACTGACGAGAAAGCAGTTCACCTTATATAAAACCCTCAAAGCTTATCCTCGCTTCGTTCATTCACTGCTTCGTAGGACCCCCTATTGTTGACAATCCCATCAATCTCTGCTGAAAGAGAGGATGGATAATAAATTTAAAATCAAAACCTCACTGCTCCAAGCATATCTCTGTCATATTTTTTTCCTAAAATTCTTTTTCCTAAAAATATTTCACTCCAAAAATTTTCCTCCCTGCTCTGCTGGTTGGGCGTTGCTTCTTTTATCTCATTCGGTGGACAATTCCGTTAGTTAAGTACTTTTATAAACCGAAATCGAACTATGCAGGAACCATCTTAACATATTATTAAACAAAAAAAAATAATCTTATTATCCCCGTGTCATTTGTTTGCACTTTCTTCATTTGGATACATGTTTATAATTCTTATATTCCATTTGATCTCTCATTAACCCTGACTTATGTACCTCATGGAAAATATATTTGGATCTTGGAGTTGTGAAACATGCTCAAAAGATCCTCTGGTCTCGTGAAGATTCTCAAATGCATGCAATAATTCTATTAAATGTTCTTTCTTCCTCTTGAGTTTCTTTACATGGACCCTATGACCGCACCTTCGACACCACAGACTGGAAAATAAAACCTTCAACAAGTGCATTCAATGATTCAAGAAACATATGTCTCAATCTTGCATCATTTTGACAAATTATGGCCATCTCTAGAGCAATGAGTTCTCGCTTCTCTTCATCTACCACGAGGCATTTTCCATCCCAAGGTTTGCTTTGTCTCCACATATTTCCTGCAATATATTGGCTTCAGAAGCAAATTTTTCAATCTTTTTTGATAATTTGTCCCATTGGCAATGTGGCTCGATATCATTGTCTTCAGCTGAACCATGTTGAGATGATCGAACAGATTTAGGCACCATTTGTTTCATATTAGTATTGTTACCTTGGCTCTGTCCCTTACATGGATTAAATTGGGACTGAGATTCACTCTCCAGATGCAAGCCATTTGTAACCTACAAATTTTCAGCTAACACCCTTGTAACAAAACCTGATGTGTTGTCGCCGCCTTTAGAAGTATCAATCAGAGAACCTGAATCCTCCAATATTTCACCTTGAACCTTATTTTTTGGCATTTCATTCTTTCCAATTTTCATTCATCTTGGAAATCCATGAGGGTTCATAGTCACTGCATAACTGATTGTAAGCTATTTTTCTCATTTCTTGCTTTGCAATGGCACATTGGTAAGTATTCCTGGGCGACTGGTTGTGGTGTGGGAAAGGAATAAGTCTGCGCAAACATCTTTATCCGCAATCACTAATGGTCGAAAAACATGGCCGCAATATGAAGCAAAATACCCACAATGTTGTTCTTCATTCACAAATATGCTCATAAACTCTCTAATTTTACCTGTACGTCGTAGCTTCCTTAGATCATCAACTATTTTTTCCATTCCTATTACAAGAACAACTGGTATATGCACAACCCATTCACTTAACTGATTGATAAATTCAGCTAGCACGGAGCAGCGATAACGCTCTACGTCCTCAATTACAATGACAACATGATCCTTCTTTTTAGTTGGCTCATGATGCCAATATGCCAAAATTTCCATATCTGGTGTATCACGAGATGGTTATCTAATACATATTGGTCATTTTCTATTATCATCATTCTGTATTACTCTCTTTCTGCATCTTATTGAGGATTTCGTTGGAGAGACAACTTTGAAAAAGTTTTCTTCTGCTTCCAATGAACTTAATTTGCCAGTTCTTGTGTCATCAACCTATACCACCAGGCACTCCTTACTTGCATATTCTTCCATTTTTCTAGCCAGAAGTGGATCTATGTTTGAACTTGGTCTCCCTTCGCATATATTGACAATATGGTTCTAGTTAAATGGAAACCATGCATGAATAAATGGATTACTTGGAAGGAAAACCATTATCATAAGTGCACTGATCATCTATTGTACCCATCGAGAGAACATCAAGTCCATCAACCGTCCTCATCTTGCATTTATCTATCCGGGATTCTATAGGTGATGTATAAATTTCTCAGAGTCTAGTAAATTTGATGCTTTGTAGCCTCCAAATACTACTTGTACTCTGTCATTGAAGATGCCATTCTCAGGACAGCCTTTAACCACTATATAATTCCAACAACCATTCATCATATCATAAAAAATTCAAGTGAAAAGGGCATGGGATATATAAATATTATACAAATTTTCTTTTGATATGGCATGGGAAATGCCAAAACCATGATCCCAAGAACATATACGTGTACAAAGTCATAACTAAAATATTGGAGAAGATATGGAATAAAACAAATGGTAGGGTCATGACAGTAATATGTTTTTTTTGTTTTGGCATCATAATCAAAAGGAATCTTGTTGCTAAATTCAAGTCATAATTAAATGTTGGAAGTTGAATGGGATACATTTTTAAAATGTGTGTCATGAAGTAAGTAACTTGGTGGGTTTATGAACCTTAAATAGTTGATCCACTATTTATTTATTAAAGAAAGGTCATGGTAGTAAAGGGAGGCATAGGGTGATAATTTGAGAAATAAGATCCAAACTCCAATAATTCAAGAGCCTCAATAACTTGATCAAGTACTATATCATCTTTACCAAATGCACCTATGTCCATCTCAGATTATGTAATTTGTGCAATTTCAAAACTGACCGACCATCATGTTTGGCCATTAGAAACTTCTCTTTATAATCACAAACATCTTGAATGGTGAAAAAATTAATGATATCATTGAGTTATTGAGGGTACAACTAGATGGAGAAATTTAAATGTATGTGAGCAACTCGACAAGATTGCACAAAATTTTATGCAAAATGAGGGTAATCCTGGCAACGCTTTGTCGGATAAGTACCATTGACAAAAATATTTGTCAATAGTCTTCATATACATCTTTACATTTCTTATCCACTCATCATCCACCCCCATTTGAAAACCGGTCCGAAACCGACCCAAAACCCCTAAAAACAGTGAAAATGGTAGTCTATAGAAATTCCCGATGGGTCTCCTATTCCAAACAATGTATAGTCTAGTTGGGACTGTGTACCGGGGAGAGACCCTTGTTTTTTTCGGGAGAATTTAAACCCGTCAACAACTCCCTAGAGAAAAACAAACCTTAGTGAGTTTAAGCTACAAGGGTGTAAGCCTTTTTACTCCTTGTAGAAAAACCTTAAGATCCTTTTAAATGATAATAAAAGGGAAATCCTTGATGGAGGATGTATTCCTTTATACTCCTCCAAGGGTTTGAAAAAATATCCTTAAGATCAAGAAGAAATAAATACAATTGTAGAAATTCCTTACCTAATCCAAGATATAGCATGAAAAAACCCTTACTTATTGTTATATTCCAACCAATTTCCAAGAAAGAGCATCCAAGAGAAGTCATTATCCTTCCTTCAACCAATAGACACATAAGGCATCCATTTGCACAAGAGAAAACAGAGAGAGAATTTATCAAGTAGAGTGAAAATTTCAGCCAAGAGTAATGTAATTCTCAAGTGAGTCAATGTGAAAATGAAAAAGAGATGGCCTTTATTTATATGAGACCATATAGACTAATTTTTCTGCACAAAAATGTCAACAACAAATTAAAATAGGTCCAACCCCCTTTATTTTCTCTTACAACTTGCAAAAATAAAAATTACATAAAGTAAAACCATAGAAAGGGTGATGACGTGCCCTAGAAGGATGACATTAAGTCTCTTAATATAGATCATTGGGCCTCCAAAGGATATGTGTCAAGCTCTCCTGTGCTAGAGTGTCACACCATGCATCTCCTTCCTTCGAACCACATCACGTCACCTCTAATTTCATCAAGCCCACCAAAATCCTAGCCTCCAAATGACGTGAAGGGATTAGAAGGTGACATCATAGGTGTCCAAAGGTTGACGTCCAGGTGCAAAGCATTATGATGTCATCCTCAAATGATGTCAAATTTCCTCCAAAGGAAACATCCTCTATCCTTTGCACACAAAGGCTCTGGGGTGTTTTTCCCAATCTGTGGAGTATGGCGTCCATCCTAAGGGTTATCAACCCCCCATGAAGGTCAAAATGGCATAATTCCTCCATGGATAACTTTCACCTAGCAAGGTCCTACAAATACAAACAAATATGCCCTCCAAGGGTCCACAAGTCACATGTATCATGCAAATTAAACCACATTTAATAAAAGAACCACCCAAACACTTGCATTAAATTCCCCCTTTTCAAACTAAACAAATGCTCAAAGACCTTATAAAATTTTCCAAATTTAAGTATGGGAGAGTTGTCATGGTGCCCTACTGTGTTGACCAATCCCTAAGTCAAGGAGTGTTTCCCAAGAGGACCCTCTCTAAGTCATGTAATGAATATGAGGTGGATGGGGGTAGTAATTTTGTCCATGGGGTTCTTGACATATCAAGGGTTCATATTGTTTCATTTATGGGTGCCTTATGGAGGATGTGATGCATCCCTCATTTGCAATGCAACATTTTTCCAATCCATTTTATTTCCCATGAATTTATTAGGGTATGAACGTTAAGAGCTATGCGAAATGGAAAGTAAGGAGAACCGCAATTCCACTTAGAGTTAGGAACACATTGAGTGCCATATGCAATGGAAAGTAAAAGACACTGCAAATGCACTCCCCCAACAAGGGATAAATTTATTAATTATGTGTTTTCTCTTTTAAAGGTCCTTATTTTTTATGGAGAAGCATTTAATTGCTCTTAGGACCTTAGGGAGAGCATCTTGAGGGATTATTTATTTCTTTTAAATTTTTCCAACTACAACAACTATGGGCCTTTATCCCCTTCTTCCCTTGAAATGACGTACAAGCCCTTCTTGGGGTCAATAAGCCCAAAAACCAAAAAGAGGAGGAAACAGAGGGTAAGAAGTGTGAAAGTGGCAAGTACGGGTGGGAATGGTACGTTGACCCTTCAAGGAAACCCCCAATAGAAACCCTTTTCTTGAGGGTGACACACTTACTAGGAAACCATGTCAACCACTAAGGTGAAATGAGGCAAACGGTATAATTTCAAACAAAAAAAATTCATAATCAAGAAATGATACTTTGCAACATGCTCAAATGCTTTAATTATTAAAGTGACACTTACCACAAGACCAGACTTGTTACCTCGTGAAACAAGACATGTTGTCCTTTTTGGGCCAAGCTAGTGTGATGGACGTTGCTATGTTGTTATTGATGAATGATGGTGTGGTGGAGAGGAAGGGCTTTGTTTGATCATCTGGCTCTCAACACTCCATCTATTCAACCTACAGGCCTTGAGATATCATCTCCTTAGTTACCCCCTAGCTTGGGTGGTAACATCTGGCTCCTACACGAGGACATGTGCTCACCGTAGAGTACATGAGAACCTCAAAATCTCCTAGTAACACCTCTACCTACACATACTCAAGCAACAAATCAGAACATCAAGGGGTGGTTTTCTCACCCTTTATTCCTATAATCAAAACTTCAAAATTTCAAAATGGACAACTATTCCTTAAAAATAAAAAAATTCATTTCTCAAAAACATGTAATGTGATTCAAGCAAATGTATCACAACAATTATGCATAAATGTAAGAGAAGCAACATTTAAAACAAAGCATGAAAGAAAATGTAACTACTCTATTATGAACACACAAATGAAAATGAAAGAAATCAAATGACCTACCTACTTACCTGGGGCTCGAGGCCGGTAGAGATTAATTGATTAGTGATATAAGGTGAAATCATACAAACAATGCAACCATCTTGTCAACATGTCATCAAGGTATCTCCCCCTGCACTTAATCAGGTAATACAACAAAGATAAGTCAAGAAAAAAAATAATCATGAAAATAAATAAGCATGTGATCAATCATAGAAAACAACTCATGGAGGTGGGTGGGAGGGAGACAACTCTGCTGGAAATAATAGCCACAAGCCTAATCAATCCATCTTTGAATATGAATACTGCATGTAGATGACAAATGATTTTCATCCTCACTTAGAATATCACACCTTCTTGAAGGATGAGAGGAAATGAGAGATCCCAAGAAGACCCTATGAGTTCCTAGAGAAGGAGAGATGAGAAAAGGGAAAAGCTCAGGTCTAGAGAAAGAATCTTTCCCCATACTCAAAACAACTTGTATCTTCATCTATAAAAATCCCCAAGATGATAACATTGTCACTTTGTACTGTGGATCCCGACTGTTTTAAGTTGGCCACGTCCTCATGTGCATCAAAAGTCAAGTACAAAAATGGTTGATAACCTTCACCAAATAATAGTTTTGATTCCTCAAAATGATAATCCCTAAGGTAGGGTTGAGATTCAACAGAAGTGCATAGCAACAAGCCATCCCCTGGTTGATGGAAAAGGTATGTGATCATATAATCACTAGGTTGCCAAATATCTTGATTGTCCATGTATGAAAAGAAACCTTCCAAAGGAAATACTTCTGCATTCCGTATCTGGAAGTTTCCCTCGATGTCATAAATGGGATCTCCATCAAAAATGAAACAACCAACATCCCATTCACGCCACCCAACATGTATTAAATCATCAATTTTCTCAATCACATTATTACACGAAGGGTTTATTGCATCCAAGGGTTCCTTTAACACTTCTTCACTTTCAAAATCATAGAATAAAGTACCATCAAAGTTTTTGAAAGGATTATAACTTACCTTGTTCTCTTCTTGATGTGCATGAGGTATGAAGGCCTGGATATCTTCATCAAAGGAAAGAGAATACAATAGCACTTCATATTTATACGGATCCTCTTTCTGGATAAAGTCTTGAACAATATGTGTTTCATCAAATCATTCGATGCATTCACAAGGTGACTCATGTTCTTATTCTTCATGACTCACCTCTTCAAGCTCTCTTTCTTCAATCAAACCTTCGTTGTCTTCAATAGGATCACGAGATAATTATTTCTCCTCTTTAAGGGGTTGATAACCATATTCATAGGCCTTTTTATTGGTAATAATCACTATAGGAGGAAAGTAAAGTTGGAAAACTTCATCTTCATCAAGAGGATCTTCAACATTGTCTTTGAAGGCTTGGTTGTCAAGGATGTCAACCAGATCATTCCTAATGGATTACACCTCTTCCTAATTGAACTAAACTTCTTTTTCCTTGATTGTATTTCTATGATTTTCAATGGGTAAAGAAGAAACTGCCCTCAGATTTTCAAGCAGATCCAATGGAAGTATTTCCTCTCAAAAATCATCCTCAAGGTCCTAAATAGTATCTTCAACCTATTGGGATTTTGGTACATAATTCTTGACAAACGCTTTGGTGAATATGGTTGCATAAGAAAAACCCTTTGGGATGTAATTATGCTTGATAAAATTCCATTGTTTCTTATCTAGAGACAACAAAAATAATTTTGTTAGAATATCTTCCTAGGTCACGTCACACCAACCAATGTAGTCAGTAAATTTGACAATGTTTGCAACGATTGAAAGTAGACCATTGTCAAATTTTGGGATGTCATCCCACCAGCTCGAAGGGTTTTTGGTTGGATATGAATATTATTCCATGATACATCAGTGGAGATTCCATATGAACTTTACCAAAATCTCATCAAAAGGAAAAGGGAAATTCCCTCAAATGGAGTCCCCGGGAAAGTTATGGATAAAGGATTTGGGATAGACTTGCCAAGGATTCAAAATCCTCCTCTTAAACGACACAAAAAATATTATCGCATAGTTTTTATATTTGGAAAATACCAAACCATGTCACAAATGTGAGACACAACTGTCAATACTTATCACTGTCACCTTAATATATATTCCCCTCATTTTAGTGAAGGACAAGTCCAACACAAGGGAGGCTTCTTTGGTGACCCTAGGGGGTTGTGATGGGAGAATATAATAGCTTGAAGAGTACCCCTATAGGTCAAGGTTAAGGATTGGAAATAGGATTGAGAAAAAATCTTATGAGTTGGTAAAAGGTTTCCAAGATTGTGTACCTGCAAAACAATGTCAGACCTGCCCAGAACAAGACAATATACGATGATTAAATCCTCAAAACCAATGGGGAAACAAATGTTTATTTTTCTATGTAAGATAATATTGTATATTTGATATATTATTACAATGGTGAGTGTTCCATATATAGAGAACATATGGTGACCATCCATGAAAGGATGTATCCCTTGGATAATCAATAACCATTTATTATTATCATTTACTTATTATATATATTGTTTAATAATCAATAGTTATATTATTAATTATTAATCTAATAGAATGTATTCCCGATGTTGTCCAAACATCAACACTCCCTCTCAACGAGGGAGACATTCTGCATCATTCCAATCTTGTCTCTAAAGTATACAAACTTCGCCCTAGACTCATGACACTTGTCTGTTAGTCTTGGGAGATGTCTCTCTCCTACTTGAACCAAGGAGAACCCCTTTTGCATCTATCTTTATGAACCAATTGACTCTTTCTGAGATCAAGCTCACTCTGGGTCTGCATGTGATAGAATCTAACATCTTGTGTCTTTATCATTCCTTTTCAAATCACCATGAATAGGACAAAGACTACACCAGGGTCGTTCACTTCAGGTACACCCCTATGAGTGAATGTCATCCTGATGCTAACTGACATGTGGCAAGCACCTTGAGTCCATATTATTCCTTGTCATGATCAAGGAAGGACTAATATTGGGCCCATTTACCACAAGTGCACCTTTATGGTAAACGTATCCTATCTCCCTTAGTCTGCAACCCAATCTAGGAGAAGGTTCGCCTGATGCCAAAACATAAACAATCTTTCTTATCCAGGAAGGTATGTTACAGAGANTGGACAAGTGGATTCTCTCTTGGGATCTAAACTCTTAAGGCCAATACAAAAAAGTGTTATTGTGGACACTGACTTTCCTTTGCATGAAGTTGAACTATTCAAAGAAGAAGAAGGAAGAAGAGTAAATACATTTCTCTGACGTTTGTCCTTGCTCAATCCAAGTCGATATTGATCTCCAAGTCCTTTAGAAGGTCCTGAAATATAATGAGAAACAACAACGATACTTCCTACTCTACCATGGTTAGCTTCATAATGGATCTATGAAAGAAACAAGTTCATGAAACATACACAAACTTTAAAGGAAACAGGCCAAGCATAGATTTATATTAATGAAAACAAAGTGAGATGCTTACAGCCATGGATGTAGGTGCAAAAACTTCACCAAGCTCTCTTTGTCCAGACCCTTGCTCAAATAATCCACACATAGAATGATGATGCTTCAATGATGTCTCCCTTGTGAGATCATAAGTTAGGTGCTTCTCTCAAACTCTATCACTCTTCACCATGAGAAGGCCTCCTTATATAAGTTTGGAGAAACCTAACCACTTGAGAGATATTTGGGATAAGTTTAGGATTCCTCTCCTTTAGATGTGGATCTTCCCTAAGATCATGCCTTGACCTCAGATTCGAATCCAACTGATCTCCAAGATAAGGGGGATATTTCCTTGATTCTCCTCAACAACACAAAATTTTCTCAAATAGGCTAGCTCTCCCCCAAAACGGTACACATAGCGCTACAACGCTCCCCCAAAGAAGTCTAGGGAGTGCCAGTGCTCCATGACAGTGGGTAGGGGAGCACTGCCCTTCTAAATTCATTTTTAAGTAGTTTTGTTCATGGAAAATGCTTTTTAATTTTCATCAAATGATTTCTCTTCCTTAAACTAGTCTTTGAAGGTGTCTCAAGTGTCCTTGTGATTTCGTTAGAGACACGACATAAGAGATATGGTAGTATGATGTTTGCGACACTTGTGACACTTGTGGCCAAGATGCGACACTTGTAATGACAACAATAGGTCATCATTAAAGTGAGTAATTTTGATGTGTAACAAATTGCCCCCCAAAGTGTGAAGTTAGAAGACGAGAATTGATGACTGAAGTATTTTGTAGACTTTTTCAAGCAAGGGTGTGGACTCAGATAACCTGATAGAAGTTGCACACAACCATCAAACAAATATTATGACATGTTTCAAACCCAAGGCAGGCATACCTATGCTTGAGTGATAAAGGCTTTCAAGGTATGGCTTCCATAAAATACACTGTGGATCCATAATTATATTGATGAAAAGGTATAGCCACTGAAGATACAATGTGGATCTATACTCCTATGACCTAACCTGATCATAGCCATGAAGAATACACAGTGGATCTACGAGATGACAAGACATAGCCACGACCAATACAAAGTGGATCTATGTGATAATATATGTGTCAACGTTCAAAAGAAACTTCGTCGCAACCTAGGCAAAGTACATATAAGAGTGATGACTCAACCCAGGGTCTTATTATTGATCCTGATGTAGTACAAATCTAACCATATGAATAGATATCCTCATGTCGAACATGGCAGAAACCACTTGATTACCGGTCAATGAGGTAAACCATTAACAAGCGCGAGGGAAATCACCATTGATGTCAATGATTCCCAATCTACCCTAGTACATTCCAGCGAATGTGAATAGATGAGGTGAAGTAAAAAATCTGTGGAATCATCTGATCAGAGGTCAATGATGTAAACCCACTGTCAGATGCGAGGAGGCATGTCATTGAGGCATGCAAGTCCCAAGGCACTAACTGGTTTCTAAGTCTAGTTCTTGGATAATGTGTTGAAGTCGACATGAACAGACTCATCGAAGGAGGGTCTTGATGTATCCCCCATCAATGACACGAAACTGACACAGAGATGTAATTGGTGGATTAAAAGAACATGGACTGACATGGGTATTGAAACAAGAATTTGTGATGGTTGACTCTTGAGGCAGATACTTCCCTTGAACACTGAGGCATGACAACAGAAACTTGACAAGGACCAAAACTTGATAATGCAGTGGATATGGTTACTTGTGTTGGGTGACCCAAAGTAGTAAGGATACTCAAAGGATTGGTTCAGTACAGAGGTTTGGCAGATAAAAATGTGTGCAAAGATAAAATGTCGTGTTCAAGGGCGACTGTAAGGATTACTGGTAATGTCCTCAAAAACTGCTTGGCTTGCTTCCTTCAATTTTCCCCCCATCTAGATAGACGAGTACCTCTTTTTAATTTAACGAGCTCGATGAGGGTAACACATGCTCGATATAACTCACCTTCGATAATTACCTCTTCCTTTGTTTAACGAACTGGAAGAAGTAAGGGTTTGGTCTCATATGGGCCCTTCAATGTATAATTGTTTAATGAGTCCAGAGAAGGTAAACTCAATAGTTTTTCATATTTAGTGATTCTGAAAATGACTTAAAGACGACTCCAGTGTTGTATTTTTTCATAAAGTTAGTCTCGCGAGGCCGAAAAAGAGATAAATTATCACTTAAAAGACGCCCTTTCAAACCTTTTAACGAGTGGGAAAGGAAGCAAGATTACTCAGTAATATTTTCATGTTTAGAGAGTCTGAAAAGATCTTAAAGGAGACTCCAAGGTGTTCCTTTTTTGTATAACCTTTAAGAGTTCGAAAAAGTGATAAAAGTATACTTGGTTACATTCTCATGTTTTTGTGAGCAAGGGAAAGAACAAATACTAAGCTCGGTAATTTATTCTCATGTATTTACGAGCACTAGAAAGAACAAAGACTAAGCTCGATATTGGTTTCATTTTTACACAAGCTTGAAACAAAGTTAAACAATGCTTGTAAATTCCCAACGTAATTTCCAAAGGTATGGATACCCAGGGATGGTTGGTACTCTGCCCCCAGCTGGAAAAGCTAGTGGTATAACTCCAGAATGATAATCAAAGGCTGGAGACATGCCCCCCCAAGCTTCAATTCATTCCCCGACTTTGATCTTGTCACCAATTTCCCTACTAGATGGAGAAAAAGGATACAAGTGGATGAAATGAAGGTTCAAATACGAGATCTAACGAAAGACTCAACTTGGTATGAGAGGTGACTGTTTCATTTTTAACAGGCTTGACACAGGAAAAGAACTATGCTCAAGGCTCTGGATTCAATCCCCAGATTTTTGTTTCATTTTTTAACGAGCTTGCTACAGAGAGGAAAAAATATGCTCGTAGTTGTTGTTTGATCATGGCTTCCAAGAGCATAAAGCCCTGGAAGGAACACATGTCAAGGGACAAACGTCAATCATGGCTTCCAAGAGATCTTCACTAGATGGAAGAGAAGCACTCTATAAGGAATACATGTCGACGACCTTGATAAGGGTAGGGATATCTGGCTCTAATAGCCATATCGAAGAAATCACCATGTCAACTACCAGATCCAATTCATCTGAAGTTGAAGACATGGGAGATAACACCACATAATTGACCCGTGGCAGGGGTGATATCGACTGCATATAAGAACCGTTTAATAAGGTCATTGGGTTGATGGTCAAGTTAGGGCCAACAAATGAAAGTTGATCAATAGTTACCATTCTTCCATCGTGAGGGAAAGATATCACATGAAAAAGAGTGGACACGATAGCTTCCATGGCATAGACATAATCTCGCCCAATGAGTAAATCGAAATCCAAGGGGTCCTAGACTACCATAATATAAATAAAGATTGTTTTCCCTCCCAAAGTTACAAGAAACCGAGGAAGGATCCCTAAAGGGTGACTTGTTCTTCTATTAAAAGAGAACAGAGTCTAGGTAACCGAAACAAGTTAAGGATAACCCAAAGCTTGCCAAGCAATAGAGGACAAAATACTAATGGATGAACCTTCGTCTATCGGTGTCTGAGGAACGAACTGACCACAAACCTATACTATAATATTAAAAGGAATGTGAGAGGGAAGACAAGGTCTAGTTAGTGCACCCCAATAAAAAAGGATGGCCTCATTACTTTGAGGGGGTTTCATGGGAGAAGGAGGAACTCCCACCAGCACGGTAGATTCTGTATCAACAAGGAAAACTTGGGTAGTATCGGGTTTACTCTCTAGAGGGAGATTAGGATCGATCGATGGTGGAACATGATCGACCATTTTGGCACTCTTTAGAGGAGGAGTGGGATTGACCGATGATGTAACCGGAGTAACCACTTTGGCACTCTTCGGATGAAGGGTGGGACTGATCGAGGAAGGAACTGGATCAATCACTTTGGCACTCCTCAAAGGAGGAGTGGGATCGACCGATGGTAGAACTGGATCAACCACTTTGGCACTCTTCGGATGAAGGGTGGGACTGATCAAGGAAAGGACTTGATTAATCACTTGGGTTTCACTTTCCAGATGAAAAGTGGGGTTGATCGATGACGGAACTGGATCCACTACTTTGGGTAGTGGTTCAACCGAGGATGAAACCAGATTGACCACTTGATCAACTAGATTGACCAAGGATGGAATTGGATTGACCAATCCATTAACTAACAATGGGTTGGGGGAAATCTTACGATAACCAGTTGGAAGTTGAAGCTTTTACAAAAGAGAAGAAGCCTCATCCATACAAGGACACAAGTGAGAGTAATGATCACCTTTGCATAACATGAAAGGAAACTTGACAGTTGTTGTCTTCTTACCAACCTTAACGTCACTAGTTGGTGGAGCATCACCAGCATGCCCAGTAGGGGCTGATGATGTGGAAGACCACATTTCTAAGACCTTGCAAAGACCAGGGCAATCCCTCAGAAAGTGGCCACCCTTACAAATACTACAATGGAATTTGGGTTTTATATTCTTCATTTTAATATTATTGACCTCGTCAACACTCCCAATACTATTAAAAGTAGTTGGTTGCTTGGATCCAACATTTGATGTAGTTGGAGTCTTGGTCCCTTTCTGGTTTTTCTTCTTCTCTTTATGTTTCTTCTTCTTCTTATCAACTTGGCTACTCACTTTAGATCTTTCACTAGGTGAAGAAGGAGAAATGGAAGGATACCTGATGGGCGAAGAAAGAGAAAGGTTGACATGAGGTTGATGTGTGGGTGGTGTGCTTACATATGAAGCACATGCATTCAAGATCACCGGAGTGGAAAACAACCATACCGGTAACCCAATTCTAAGACTTGGAAGGCTCAAATTAACGATGTAAGGAGGACCAACGTTTCTATAAGAAGAAAAAACAAAGGGTTACCTTGGAAAAGGGGTTGCTTCATTGGTCATTTCGGGAACTGACGCCATAAAAATAAATATCCAACCTAGAGTCTACTATGGAGAACAAACAACACACACTAAAAATTTAGTAAGAAAGCAAAAAAACAAAACCTTCTCACAATGAACACACCAGTTGGTGATGAAATCCAACATCGTGGGAACAAAGTAAGAAGGGGCTGAGATAGAGCGGGTGGAAAAGTTACGTTGATGGCCTGCTTAACGGACTTACACCTTGGTGCAATATCCCACACATAATCGTGGGTATACTCTCCAAGGAGCCCGAGTGAGTCTAGCGAACGTCGATTCCAGGTACCGTGAAGACTTTCCCCTCCACAGTCACCTTGTGTAAACACCCTAAAGAGATAGGCCACTAAGGTTACCAACTACAACAGTGATGTATGGGGAAACAGTCAACAATCTGATCCAGGCGCAAGGACAGGGTATCTAGCATGAAATCAAATTGAAAGGATTCCACTCATCATTGTGGGTATACCTTCAAGCGACCCCCATAATACGTGCAATCTCTACACCAAGACCAACAAAGCAGGGTGAGTAACTCTGCTAGTCTCAATGCGACCTTAGGTTTGACCCTTGTGTGAGAAGGGCTTCCCAGGACAAAATGTAGCAATTGGATTTCACCGCTCCCTAACACAAGATTCTATGTTTGTTTGTAGCTTTGGAAAGTTATCTTTCACACCTATTCCAAAGCCCTACAACTAATCTGATGTAGGTTTTCTACCAGAAAATATAAAAATGTCTAATCAATTTTTAGTTTTAGCGCTTGAATTTTAAGCCCGTTGTTATTCAAAAGGAAAATGGCGTGGACAATATGGTGTTTTGATTGACTCAAAATTTATGCAAAAATATGAAGATGCAATCTTTTCACTTTGATGAAAACTATGCTATGAGAAGGAGAAAACATTCATCATTATAGATGCACAATGTCCCAAAAAAGCCAAAAAACATGCAATTCCGTTATTCCGCTACTTCAAATGCAAGCTAGTTTCACTACCCAAAATAAAGAATCCATCTATGTTCTTTTTTTGATTATGATGTATACATAAATCAAATAAAAAACCTTTAATGCTCCACTACTTTCAATCATGAGAAAGAGTCCTATGCAGATGCAAAAGATACGAAGCAAAAGGGCTACAAACAAAGCATGCACTCAAGGCAGTGAGGTATGAAAGAAAACAAGTAGAAACTTGTTCTAACAAGAAATAACACCATCAAGGATTCTAAAACCAATCAATCATTCAAGGAATACAACAAAATGCAGAGAAGAATCCAAGAAAAGATAGGGAGAAAGAGAAATCACTCAAAACTATCCTATAAAACAAAACAGCTAGAAAAGACAATTTCAGATTTATGAAAAAGGTTTTAATATCCAATCAAGACAATATGGAGTGATAAGAATAAAAAACCATCAAAAACCAATCCAAACAACTTCACAAAGAAACCACACACTATGGGTAAAGAGCTCTGCAAAATAGGCTGAAAAAATCTGAGCAGGAAAGGGCAAAAAACCTCCAAAACAGAGACTAGCGCTCCCTGTCTCAAGGGTATAGAGCGTTGCAACGCTCCTTAAATAATTGTAGGGGAGAATAGATGATATATCACCGCTATTATATGGCCTACAAGGGGGTTTTGGTCCTCCCAAAAACTCAGAAAAAGAGCCAAAAAATTGCAAAACATTCACCCAAAATGCATAAAAAATGGTGAAAATGATAGTCAAGGTAGGAGAAGGCTAATGGATCATAAACACATAGAAAAATTGATCTGAAAGGTGGTAAAAGGGTAGGGACAAACCAAGTAAATAAAAATAGGATTCCTTCCCCAGTGGAGTCACCAATTTCTGTTACAGAGAAATCCCCCCACGAACAATTGGATTCTCTCTTGGGCTCTAAACTCTTAAGGCCAAGACAGAAAAGTTCTATTGTGGACACTGAATTTACTTTGCATGAAGTTGAACTATTCAAAGAATAAGAAGGAAGAAGAGTAAATACCTTTCTATGACATTTGTCCTTGCTCAATCCAGGATGATCTTGATCTCCAAGTCCTTTAGAAGGTCCTGAAATACAATGAGCAACAACAACGATACTTCCTACTCTACCATGGTTAGCTTCATAATGGATCTATGAAAGAAACAAGTTCATGAAACATACACAAACTTTAAAGGAAACAAACCAAGCATAGATTTATATTAATGAAAACAAATTGAGATTCTTACATCCATGGATGTAGGTGCAATAGCTTCACAAAGATCTATTTGTCCAGACCCTTGCTCAAATAATCCACACACAAAATGTTGATTCTTCAATGATATATCCCTTATGAGATCATAATTTTGATGCTTCACAATGTCTCCNTCATGAAACATACACAAACTTTAAAGGAAACATGCAAAGCATAGATTTATATTAATAAACAAAGTGAGATGCTTACAACCATGGATGTAGGTGCAACAACTTCACCAAGCTCTCTTTGTCCAGACCCTTGCTCAAATAATCCACACACAGAATGATGATGCTTCAATGATGTCTCCCTTATGAGATCATAAGTTAGGTGCTTCTCTCAAACTCTATCTCTCTTCACCATGAAAAGGCCTCCTTATATAAGCTTGGAGAAACCTAACCACTTGAGAGATCTTTGGGATAAGTTGAGGATTCCTCTCCTTCAGTTGTGGATCTTCCCTAAGATCATGCCTTGACCTCAGATTCAAATCCAACTGATTTCCAAGATAAGGGGGATATTTCCCTGATTCTCCTCAACAGCCCAAAATTTTCTCAAATAGGCTAGTGCTCCCCCAAAAGGGTGCACAGAGCGTTGTAATTCTCCCCCAAAGAAGGCCAGGGAGCGTCAGCACTCCCTGATAGTGGGTAGGGGAGCGTTGCCCTTCAAAATTCATTTTTAAGTAGTTTTCTTCATGGCAAATGCTTTATACTTTTCATCAAATGATTTCCCTTCCTTAAACTAGTCTTTGAAGGTGTCTCAAGTGTCCTTATGATGTCATTAGAGACATGAAATAAGCGAGATGGTAGTATGATGTTTGCGACACTTGTGGCTAAGATGCGACACTTGTGACACTTGTAATGACGATAATAGGTCATCATTAAAGTGAGTAATTTTGATGTTTAACAAAGTATATTTCCATGATGTCTTCATCTAGTAGTCCACTGACTACTCTGTAATTAACTAGTAACACACAACTATTTTCCAGTGACACACATTCACTGTCAATGGTACAAAACCATTGTAATAGCACACATCTACTATCCAGAGACAGACGATCTCTACCAGTGGTACACAACCACCATATTAGAAAAAGGGTATGTCACACATGGCACTCCCATGTGGACATATAGAGGTTACTCCCTCTAGGAACAGTAGGGTCAACTCCCCATAGTGTGTGATGTCAAGGTCAACTCCCTTGACATGTCCTCATGTTCTCTCCACAAGGGAGGTTGGGATATAAGACCAAACCCAATTATCCCTTCTTGGATAAGTGTCCTCATAGATCAACTCAACTCAGTCATAGAGGAGTGTGATCTAGAGAATGTATGTCACACATGCCACTCCCATGTGGAATTCTAGAGGATACTCCCTCTAGAAACACTAGGGTCAACTCCCCATAGTGTGTGATGTCAAGGTCAACTCCCTTGACATGTCCTCATGTGCTCTCCACAAGGGACGTTGGGATATTATCCCAAACCCACTTATCCCTTCTTGGATAAGTGTCCTCACAGATCAACTCAACTCAGTCACAGAGGAGTATGATATGGAGAATGTCTCAAGAAGCTGCAAACATCAACACTCCCTCTAAGCGAGGGAGGAATTCTCTACCACACCAAGTCTGTCACGAAAGTACTTGAACTTCATCCTGGTTTTAAGAACATCAACAACCTTCTAATCTATAGGAAGGTATGCAACAATACTGCCTTCCTCTACACCATGTCTTGGATATAATTGTACTTGATCTCAATGTATTTCAATTTGTCATGAAACATTGGATTCTATGAGAGCTTCACACAACTCTAGTTATCATAATGAATAACGATGGAATCCAACACATGTCCAAATAAATCTGCAAGGGGATTGTTAAGCCACACTTCTTTGCAAACTGCCACACTCATTGCACTGTACTATGTTTCTGCGGTGCTCAAAGCCACATAAGTCTATTTCTTTCTACACCAAGAAACCATGGTAGATCCCAAGGCGAAGCAACACCTGGAGGTGCTCTTCCTATCCATTATGATCCCTTCCCAATAGAAGTCAATATATCCCTGCAATATCATGTCAATATTGAAATTATATCTCAGACCATGTCCAATTATGTCTCACATGTATCTCAACACATGCTTCACAACAATCCATTGTGTTTGTCTCAGCTGATTCATAAATTGGCTAAGTGCACTCACTGTATAGAAAATATCCGATCTTGTGTTAACTGGATACATCAATGATCCAATCAATTATTTGTACAAGGTCGGATCAATCTCGTCAAAATCAGAAGAAGACACACTTAGTTTCTTTAGATTCGTAACCATTGGTGTAGCCATGGGTTTACAGTTCAACATCCCAAACTTCTTCAATATCTCAATTGTGTACTTCCCCTGACTTAGGAATATCTCATCAGTTCTCTGCCACACCTCTAGTCCCAAGAAGTGGTGCATCATACCAATTCCCTTCATCTCAAAACTTAGAGGTCAATGCATACTTGCATTCAACAATAATGCTTTCTGTACCGGTGAGGAATAAATCATCAATGTAGAGGACCAAAATCAAGGACTTACCATTAACAGTCTTGTAGTACAAGTTGGGATCAACAACACTTTTGTTGAAACCCAAACTCATCAGGTATCCATCAATCCTTACATACCAAGCTTGAGGTTCCTTCTTGAGTCCATATAGGGACTTCTTCAACCTGAACAAATGAGACTCTTTCTCATGTATCAAAAAATCATCTAGTTGCTAGATGTATACTTCTTTCTCAATCTCTCCATTGAGAAAGGTTGTCTTCACATCTATCTGATGTAGTCTCCAACCCATGGATGCTGCAAGGGAAATAATGGTCTAGATAGAAGTGTATCGAGAAACAGGAGAAAATGTATCCTCATAATATATTCCCTCCACCTAAGAGAATCCTCTAGCAACAATTCTCATTTTGTTCTTCTCAATGCTCTCGCCAACTGTGTGTTTGATCTTATATATCCACTTGGAAATCAGTACAAAATTCCCCCCAGGTCTCAAAACAATATCCTACACATCATTCTTCATGATGGACTGATACTCCTCCATCACGACATCTCTCCATACTGGATGACTAATTTCCCCCTCATAACAAAAAGGTTCATAATCAATGATTGTGGCTTAGATCTATGACATAGCATGAATAGATTTGAGGTCTCTTTCTCTCTCGAAAGGTACTACGAGGAGATGCATGTCCTTATGCCTCCTGCAGAGTCTGATGAGCCCATGCAAGTCTCTTCTTACCTACTGCAATATCTCTGGGAACATTAAATGTAGATACAGGATTAATGAGATCAGATGGATCAATAGGCTCAATTGTATCCCTCCGAATTGTTGGAGGGTGAAAGGGATAAGGCACAATATCTACCTATCTCTCACTATCAATATCCATCTGAGATCCTCTAGATATCCTGAGGGATACCTCCTCCTCAAAGGTAACATATCTTCTCACCACAATTTGTCTCTAACCAGGGATGCAAATACAATATGCCTTTGAAGACTCATTGTACGCAACAAATGTACCATTTCTTCATGAAGGGTCTATCTTGGTCCTTTTCTCCTTGGGTACATGAATGTATATTGGACACTCAAATATCCTGAGGTGTCCAACCTCAAGCTTCACTCATGAACTGTGTCCATACTAGATATCTTGTGGAAGACATGTCTAAGACATATCAAGGTTCCCTCATGGAACCAATGTCTTCTCTAGGACACATCGAGGTTTCCTCATGGAGCCAATGTCCCCCAAGACATATCAAGGTTTCCTCATGAAACCAATCTCTTGGTTCCTTCATCAGGATGAAGTCCACATTCCCTCCTACTAAGAGAACCCTCTTGTCACGAACCTTCTTCTCATGAAGTTCTTGCAATTTTAAGAGAATCAACTCCTCATCTTCATCAGGGGCACCCATCTATAAATAGACTCTCAAAATTTTATAGAATTATTGTCATCTTCATTTCGTTTGTGTTTTACCTTCTAAAGGAAAGGTCAATATTAGTCATCCAAGGATGGATTTTAAGTCTACCATCCAAGTTATATTGGTGTATATTCATCTAGAGTTTATTGTTTTTTGCTTCTATAGATCCATTCTCGATCTTTGAGTTAAGATGCGAATGATTACCAATGAGATACGAAGGGTCGCCAATGAAATGCAAAGGGTCACCAATGGGATGCCAACGATAACGTTATTGTTTCTGAATGCTAACATGTGCACTATTCTCAGTACAATACCTAATTGATTAGGTAGTAAGTAGCCTTTGTCATATTCATCTTGATTTAGTGATTCTCTTGTATATCCTTTTTTTCCCATTACTAAGGTCTCGGATTTCACCATTATCAACATGCAAATGTATCCACGGATTGTGGTAGAGTCCATCTTGCGCCTTTAATTATATCAACTGATGATGCGACCTGATCCAATGCATGAAACTTTGGGATGTTGGTATCTTCCTTCACCTTTCCTGCAATATGCACCCAATTCGTTCCTTGTCACAAAAAATACCCCTCGATTTCATCCATACTTGCAACCACCACCTCGAGGAAGATCCTCAGCCCCTTCAAGGCACATATAGCGAGGAAATTTATTCATACATAACAGTGGCAACAATTCAAAAAATGATGAGCAATTGAGTTTTCTTAATAGCAGCGAGTTCTGCTTCACTTAGACTGCAAGACAACCTCCTCCTCAAATGTGGTGTCTCCTCCTCACAACTTCACTTCTACAACAAGAGACTCCTTCTAAAAACACGACTCCCTCTACCACGATGGAGGCTTCCCTTTTCGATTCATCACTAATCTCGACATCAATGTCATGCTTTAGTGAATGGAAACAATGCAGATCTAATGTCCCACATCAAACCCTATGTCTATGAAACTAGACTCAACTAGTGAGATCGATTCTTGGATATGTTTTGCTTCCTCTCCATGGAAGTCTCCCCTTCTCGCTTTCTCTCTCCTAACAAGGAAGGTACAACATGCCTCCTCTCCTCTCACGTGGTCAATGTAGCTACAACATCCTATTGGTTGACGACTCCTTCAATAACACTATTCCAAACGTTCATAGCTTCTCTTTATTACAAGTTTGCGGGAGCAACTCAATCTATGTGTTGGAAGCTCATTTATTTTTTGGGATCATATCTCTTGTGCTTTGCCTCAATATTGTTGGTACACTAGCCTAGTCTTGTGATGGAAAAAAATCTCACACTAATACAAACACAACAACAATCCACTCAAACTATCTACTCTTACAACACATTACACTTAATTGTTTTTGTTTCCTCGGGCCCTCCTATGAGGGAGTGAATCCCAGTCCTGCTATGATACCATGTTGATTTTTCTATGTAATATAATATTGTATATTCGATATATTATTACAATGATGAGTGTTCCATATATAGAGAACATATGGTGACCATCCATGAAAGGATGTGTCCCTTCGATAATCAATAACTATTTATTATTTTCATTTAATTATTATATATACTGTTTAATAATCAATAATTATATTATTAATTATTAATCTAAGGGAATGTCTTCACGATAATGTCCAAAAATCAACAACAAAATGAATCCTTTCTGTCCAAAAAGGACAGCAGTATGGAAATATATATCAGCAGTAAAGAAGCTATGATAGCTTCAAATTAAACCATAAAAATCAAGTGTATGATGTTGCAAAACAAAGCTAGCAATGAGTAGACAATATTCCAATATTTAAACCAAGACTTTGATAGCAAGAGGGGGTTGTTATTAAGTGTTATCAACAAATTTTTATAACAAATTTATGGTTGTAGCAAACTGTTTCTACAACAACAAGTTCTAGCACTAAAATCAACAAGTAAGCCACCCAAACAATATCCTTTTAACAATAGATCAATTATGACATATTGCAAGTAAATTTCAGCAGTATAAATGTTATAAAAGAGTGAGAGAGAAGTAAGATTGTTGCAGCCCTATCGGTTGTAGCTTAATTTTTATTACAACAACATAATCACTTGGCAAATCAAGACACCCTTAGGGAACAGGATAACTTATAAAAAGTGAATTTAATTTCCAACTTGAAAAATTCAATCTCTTTGAAATCACGTTTACGGATGCACAATATTCAATCTCCAATGCATGCATTAGTGCCTTATCTATTGGCTTATGGAGTCTCTTGATGTAGAGATAAGGTTTATTACTCTTCTATGGGTGTAATCATTTTTACTCCCTAGAGAAAACAAACCTTAGAAAGGTTAAGCTACAAGAGTGTAAGCCTTTTTACTCCTTGTAGAAACCCCTTAAAATCCTTTTCAATGACAATAAAAGAGAGATCCTCGATGGAGGATGTATGCCTTTATACTCCTCCAAGGGTTTGATAAAATAGCTTTAAAATCAAGAAGAAACAGATACAATTGCATAAATTCCTTACCTAATCCAAGAGATAGCATGAAAAAATCCTTACTTATAAAGATATTCCAGCCTATTGTCAAGAAAGAGCATCCAACATAAGTCTCTAGCCTTCCTTCGACCAATATACAAGTAAAGAATCCATTTGCACAAGAGACAAGAGAGAGCGAATTGCCAAGAGTTATGTAATTCTCCAGTGAGTTGATGTGAAAATGAAAAAGAGATGGCCTTTATTTATATGAGACCATCTAGACTAATTTGTCTACATAAAAATGTCAACAACAAATTAAAAGAGGGATGACCCCCTTTATTTTCTCTTACAACTTACAAAAATGAAAATTACATAAAGTAAAACAATAGGAAGGGTGACATCATGCCCTAGAAGGGTGATGTTGAGCCTCAAGAGTGAGACATTGAGCCTCTTAATGCAGATCATTGGGCCTCCAAAGGCCATGTGCCAAGCTCCCATGTGTTAGAGTGTCACCCCATGCATATCCTTCCTTTAAACCACATCACATCACCTCCAGAATCATCAAGCCCACCAAAACCCTAGCCTCCAAATGACGTCAAGGGCTTAGAAGGTGACGTCCTAGGCCTCCAAAGGTTTATGTCTAGGTGAAAAGGGCTATGATGACATACTCAAACGCTTTCAAAGTGCCTCCAAATGAAACATCCTTTATCCTTTTCACACAAAGGATACGGGGTGTTATGCCCAGCCTATGGGGTATGGCGTCCATCCTAGAGGTTCTCAACCCCCCATGAAGGTCAAAATGGAATAATTCCTCCATGGATAACTTTCACCTGGAAAGGTCCTACAAAGAAAAACAAGTACACCCTCCAAGGGTCCACAAGTTGTGTATCATGCCAAGAAAACCACATTTAATAAAATAACTACCAAAACATGTGCATTAAATCCCCCCTTTTCAAACTAAACAAATGCTCAAAGACCTTATAAAATTTTTCAAACTTAAGTATGGGAGGGTTGTCATGGTGTCCTATTGGGTAGACCAATCCTCAACTCAATGAGTGTTTCCCAAGAGAAACCTCTCTAAGTCATGTAATAAATATGAGGTGGATGGGGGTAGGACTTTTGGGCATGGTGTTCTTGACATATCAAGGGTTCATATTGTCTCATTTATGGGTGGCTTTGTGGAGGGTGTTCTGCATCCCTCGTTTGCAATGCAACATTTTTCCAAGCCCTTTTATTTGTCATTAATTTATTACGCTCCAAACAATGAGTGTTATGTGTAATGGAAAGTAAGGAGCACCACAATGCCACTTGGAATTATGAACACATTGAATGTCATATGCAATGGAAAGTAAAATACACTGCAAATACACTCCTCCAACAAGCGAGATATTTATTGATTATGTGTTTCCTTTTTTAAAGGTCCTCCATTAACAAAGTTACCAACTTAATGAGAACTGTGACCTCAAAACAAGAACTCTAGCCCAAAGATATCATATTTTTGGGTAAAAAACACCAAAATCAATCCCCAAATTAAAAAGTGGTGCTACCGGTAGCACCATTTTTGGGGAGGTAGTTAAAATTGCAACTTGTTTGAAATGACACCCTTGACATTGCGAATAGAACCCTAAAATTGACCCTTGAATCGAAAAGCGATGCTACTAGTAGCACCATTTTTGGGGGAGGTGGTTAAAATTGCAACTTGATTGAAATCGCACCCTTAACATTGTGAATAGAACCCTGAAATTGACCCTTGAATCGAAAAGTGATGTTACCAGTAGCACCACTTTATTTTTGGAGTTAAAACTATGATGTTATTAAAGTTGTGGCCTTGACCACTAAATCTAAAAGTGTTATTACTTTAATTTATGTACTAACTAATTTTATTTTTTTAATAATTTACATTAAGAAAATAATTAAATTGGGAAAAAAGCCCCTCTAAATAAATTGTTCTTTTTTAAAGACAAAATTCTTATATATATATATATATATGAAAAAATCAAAC
>SNQJ01S0000299.1:75158-98958 GCA_010110895.2 Picea sitchensis
TCATCTTGTACTTGAACATTTAAGTGGGGTAAAAGGAGGTTGCCCCCTCGAAGAGGCTTATTATCTGAAATTATATCTTTTTCAAGGAGTTGAGTACTTTTCCTGAGGTTTTTCTATGCTATATTGATGTTTGGTTCTTAACACTGAGCACAACAATGGTTGATAAATTTCTTCATAGAATAAATCTAAGTGCTCAGAGGAATAGTCATCAAAGTCCTGAAGGTATGACCAAAAATTATTAGGAGAGCATAGAATCAAGTCATCCTGGGGTGTCTAAATAAAATTGGTAATCATGTCATGTTCTTGTTGCCAAATGTCAAATTCATTAGTAACTTCATGTGATAACGATAAAGGAAACTTTTGGACATGACCCTCAATGTCGTAAATAGGATCCCCATAATATCCAATAATATCCCAATTACGCTTCTCGACATGTATGAACTCTTCGATATTATCAACAAAATCATCATCTTCATCATAACATGAAGAGGTTAGAACATCCAACACTTCTTCGCTTTTCACATCATAATATAGACAATCATTAAAAATTTGGAAAGGGAAGTAACCCGCCTTGCTTACTTCTTCCTATGCAAGAGCTTCAAGTATTTGGATATCTTCATCAAATGGAAGACTTGCCTCTACATCTTCTATCTTGTCAAAGGGTTCCATTTATTCTTCACTGTATGAATCATAGAATAAGGTATCATCAAAAAATTGGAAAGGAAAATTACTCACCTCATTCTCTTCATCTTGTGCAAGAGAGATAGGATCTTAGAGAGCTTCGTCGGATGGAGAAGCGATTACTAGTGCTTCATCCTCATAATTCACTTCTATAGTTATATCTTCATTGCATTCTATCGAATCATGGGAGAAATCCTGCTCCTCTTCAAGGGGTTTAAAATTTTCTTCATAAATATTTTCTTCCATATCAGAAGGTTCTTGGCATTGAGCATGATATACATCCCTAAGATCTTCTACAATCTCAATGGTGAATCCTTCGTCCTCTAAGGTTGTTGTGAGATTTTGAAGGGCATATTCATACGTTTGGCAATGTGGTTTCACAAAGTCAATGAACCTACTAATGAGGTGTACGAAAGATGATATACCCCTATCTTCGCAACAACCTTTAAACCAATCTTGCAAAAAGGATGGTAGAGAGAGTATGAATAATTTTACCAGAACATCCTCCCCTCCCAATTCTATCTCGCTTATATACTTCAAAAATTATACAATGTGAGGAACTGGGAGGCCCCCTTCAAATCTTGGAGGGTTACTTGACCATTTTGTATCAAAACAAGTACATTTGAAATCAATAGTTGGATACACTTGTTCCTAGGATGCCATGATCCCATAACTTGGAAATATCACAAAATTGAGAGTAGGGTGGAACCTAGGAAAAGGTTAGTGGAGTTGCCAGATAATTTTCTTGAAACTATCAAAGAAATGAGGGAATCACCCTCAGTGGAGTCCGCAGGTAATCTTGTAAGAAAATTTATTTGGAATAAGGCTTACTGAAAAAGTGTCGTTGAGGAATATTGACTTAGTGTTCCCCGACAACGGTGCCAAAATGTTATCGCACAATTTGTACTTTGATATAAGGAAAGGTAAAAGAAAAGCAAATTGGCATAACTTGAGCGTATCCTATCACTGTCACCTCAATAGGTTTCTTCTTTCTATTTAGGGTTGTAGGCCCAGGGGAGACATCCCCGGTGACCTGGGGTTTTGAGAACGCAAGATTCAAAATGATATTAAAAGGTCCCCTCTCACAAGTCACCATTGATCAGAAAGTCTCGGGTTTATAATCAATGAAGTAATAATGTATCAAGATGTACCTGCCCAGAACAAAGCAACAAGAATCTATATATATTGCAAGTACAACTTGTTGGTTAGCACTTCATAAAACCCAAACTTTCTTAAACAAAGAAATTGGTTGATAATTATGGAGTAAACCGAAAAACTATAACAACAATATAAATGGCAATACTTCATCAACAAGTGCCTTGAACAACTTCAAAATGACTAATAATAATCAACCATTATCATCATAATACTAACATTTATTAGAAGCAAACAAGGCAATGCATTAATCAACCTTTTCAATTCCTTTTATAAGCTTTTAATGCTGCAATGTATGGTTGTAGCTTACTTTAGTAACAACAACAATAATGTTAGTAGGTTAGGCTATTCTAGTGTTAGAAGTAGTTAGTGAAGAGCTTAGAGTATAGGTTTTGATGGTTGTTTTGATCAATCACTTAATAAGAGGACTTAGACTAATGCTTTAGGGGAAATGGAGTCAATGATATGGCAACAAATGTTGAAGGAAAATGATAGTAGGAGAGTCAAATACAAGAGGGATAAATAGATGGAGTGTTGGTAACCCAAGGCTCCAAATATCAAACCCTAGGGGAAACTAGCCACTAAGATATAGGTAACCCTAGGCCTTAATAGAATTTCTCCCTCTTTAACTCAAAGATGAAGAAAAAAACAACTAAGATGAAGCAAATAAAACTAGGGTGTTGCAATGGAAAGGCCCTAGCCAATGCTTCAAGAAAATCGACCTCTTGACAAGATCTAGTAGGTGAAGGATTTTAAAGCTAGAACAATAACATGTGCTAGTTTTCCTAGGGTTTAAAAAACAAATTTCATAATATTGAATGTAAATGCAAGATAAATAAGACTATTACCATTCAATCAAGAATAATTATAGAAATATCACTTACATACATCAAGAATCATCAAGAGAAACCATAGTTGAACACTTCGACCAAGAAACTTGTCAAAATACTCTAAGATTTATCCTTCCTCAACAAGTGTGCCTACAATTTCAGCCAAGAAACCCTAGATAGGGCGAAAATTTCAGTCCTCAGAAGTGTGAGTGAAAGATCATGAAAAATACAAGGGAGTTTTCCCTTATTTATACAATTTCAATGACCAGAATTAGGTCAAAAAGGCCGCCATGGCCAATTACACATAATATGCAGTTTTTACATTAAATGTCATAATAAAACCCTAAATCAAACTATAAAAATGATGTCATGCCCTTTTAGGGTGATGTTAGGCTCTTCTAATGAAACGTTGGCCTCCTGGAGCAAAACGTTAGGCCTCCTTGGGCCTCAAGATCCTGCCACACGTACCACTTGGCACACAACTGCCTCCAAAGTATCCAAAATGTTGGTTGATGTCATGGGTGATGTCATGGGCCTTCTAAGACCTACATCATGGTGAAAAGGGAAAGACCCCCCTGGGTCCATGCATGCCAGGTTTTCCCTAGTGTAACCTCCTCCTCTCTCTCTAGTGCAAACCCCTGATCTGTCTCTGCCCCTGGCTGGGGTCTCAACATCCATTTGGTGGGATTTTAGCCCTATGGAGGTCTAGACTAATCATCTCCCCATATGTACTTGTCCATCGGGTGTGGCCCTACATCATCAACAAGTATGCCCTCCATGGGCTCATAAGTCACAGGGATCATAGCAATGTCAATCACGTCTAATCATCAAGTTATTTAAACATGTGCATGAAACCCCCTTTACCCGGACAAGTGCTCAAAGACAATATCCTATTCTACAAGCCAAGTTTGGAGGGGAAGCTAGGACATCCTATTGGGCTAATTCTCATTGGATGTGGGATGTTCTCGGGTGAATTCAAATCCAAGCCATGTAAGTGGATGAGGTGGTAGGGGATGTATGGGCAATGAGTGCAATGATAAAGGGAAATGTATGTCTTACCTATGGGTGCCTTTGAAGAGGGTGAGTTGCACCTTGTCATGGATGCCAATGTTTCCAAGCCCATTCATGCCTTTTATCTTTTATTCTTATTCCTTTTTATTTCAAGACGCAAGTTAGGGGACACTATCGTGGCATGGTGACTAGTGGTGACAATGTTACCCACAAGAATTTCACGGAAATGAGAAGGCTGGATCGTGATGAGACCCCCTTTCTCTTGGTTATGCCACCAAAAGCCACTACCCTGGCATGGTGACCAACTAAATGGTAGTGTCATACCGCTATATGCCCATGGACCTATTAGATTGGCTCGTGATGAGACCCACTATCCTCCAACTAAGTCTTGATTTATTATTTTTATGGGTCCCTTTGTTCCTTATTGAGAAGCCTTTTATTTCTTTCTCGGGGATCCTTGGGCGAAGCATCTCAATGTTTCATTCTTTTGGATTTTATCTTTCTCCGACTACTTTTACCCTCTGGGACTTTAGCCCTTTCTTCCCACAAGGTAAGGTACAACCCTTTGATAATTTGGCCAACCTAATGCCCGCACCAGTGTATGGGATTGATGAGTAGGAAAAAGATGAAAAGTGGTAAGTATGGTGGGAACGAGCGATGACCTTTCATGAATCCCCCCAATGGAAACTCAAACCCCATGGGAACCAAATTACTAGGGAATCATGTCATTCCCCCTAGGTGTGGTCAAGTGGAAAGGCATAAGATCCAAGCACACGTTAGAAGTAAAATAATTAAATGCACATATTCAAATGTTTTGAGAATCAGAGTGACACATACCATGATTCCCGGACTCATTACCTCATGGAGAAAGACCCATTTCTGCTACAGGACCAGGTCGATGTGATGGATGTTGTTTTTGCTGACAAAGTGGAGGCGCTGAATAAGAAAAGGATGGGCCCTCCAGGGCCATGCTCAAGTTGATCTAGCTCTCGGTACTCCATGTCTAGGACCTATGGGCCTCAAGACATAATCTCCTTATTTATCCCTGGGCTAGGGTTAACAAACCCTAATCTAGAAGATCAAAATTATCTATCTTTTTTGCCAAGTGTAAAGAAAAATAAGCATTTCTAAGATAAGAACAAATTCTCACAAGCTCCATAGTAAAACTGGGCGTTGGTTACTTCTTAAAATGCCATCGGATGAAAGACTGTGTCACCTTTGTGACACTAAGAAGGTTGAAGATGAAAATCACTTTCTTTTAGATTGTCCATCCTATACCCATATTAGATCTCATTTTCAAAATATTTGTCACACTACCAATCTTCCTAACCTCTTAACTCAACAAAATATGGTGATCTTGGAAAGCGTCTCTTAATGCTTTTTGAGCACAGAAACAAAATTCTAAAGAATTGCAAGTAATCACTTACCCTCTTTAGGTTTGGTAGACCAATTCGATCTTAGTGGACGTTAATCATCATCATCATCATATATAATTTAAACTTTTATTATTATTATTTTTTAATTTTTGTTATATATTTAAAATTTAAAATTTTATTAATTATTTTAGATTTTTTTTTTTAATGTTATATTTTTTTAAAAATATTGTGTTTTAGTTAGAATTTTTTTTTAATTTGTTTGTCTATTTTAATTTTAATTTTTAGATTGTTTTTTTTATTATTAAAAAAATGTTTTTTATGGTTTTTTTTTCTAGTTTTGGTGTTTTAAATTTAGCGTTTTATGGGTATTTTTTATTTTATTTTTTTCCGAAAATAATTAGATTTTACTATTTTTTTATTCATTTTTTTTATTTTTTGGACTAAAAGTTGCAGTTTTTTTCTTTATTTTTAAAAGATTTTTTTTTTCTTTAAAAAATAAGAATTTTTTTCGGGGTGTTTTTTTTTTCCAGTTTAACTAATTTCTTAATGTAAATTATTAAAAAAAATAAAATTAGTTAATACATAAATTATCAAGTAACAAAATTTTCGTATTTAGGAGTCATTTTTCAATGTTTCATTTGCAATGGTGCTAGTGGTCAAGGCCACAATTTCAATTACGTCATAGCTTTAACTAAAAAAAAAAGTGGTCCTACTAGTAGCATCACTTTTCGATTCAATGGTCAATTTTAGGGTTTTGTTCGCAATCTCAATGGTGCAAGTTCAAACAAGTTGCAATTTTAACCACCTCCCTCAAAAATGGTGATACTAGTAGCATCACTTTTCAATTAAAGGGTCAATTTTAGGGTTCTATTCGCAATGCCAAGGGTGCAATTTCAAACAAGTTGCAATTTTAACCACCTCCCCCAAAAATGGTGCTACCAGTAGCACCACTTTTTGAAATAGGGGTAAAAATAGTCACTCTAAAAAAACAAGAACTTTGGATATTTCTTGTTAAGTTGGTAACTTTGTTCATTTTTTTATGCAGAAGTGTTTCATTTCTCTCAGGACCTTAGGGTGAACATCTAAAATGATAATTTATGGCTTTTAACTTTTTCCAGTTACAACACTTATCGCCCTTTAGCCCCTTCTTCTCATGAAATGAGGTACAATCCCTTATTGGGGTCAATAAGCCTACAAACCCAAAAGATGAGGAAACTGAGGGGAAGAAATGTGGAAAGTGGCAAGTACGAGTGTGAATGGTACGATGACCCTTCAAGGAGACCCCTAGTAACAACCTTTTTCTTGAGGGTGGCCTACTTACTAGAAAACCATGTCAACCACCAAGGTGAAATGAGGAAAAAGGTATAATCTCCAAGAAAACATTTTCATAATCAAGAAAGGACTCTTTGCAACATGCTCAAATGCTTCAATTATTAAAGTGACACTTACCACAAGAACATACGTGTTACCTCATGAAGGAACATATGTTTTCCTCTATGGGCCATGTTGGTGTGGTGGACACTACTATGTTGTTGTTGATGAATGGTTATGTGGTGGAGAAGAAGGGCTCTGCCTGATCATTTGACTCTTGGCACTCCATTTATTTGATTTGTGTACTTCAAGACACCATCTCTTTAGTTATCCCTAGACTAGGTTGTAACAAAGACCAATGCTTCCAATTATGTTGTTTTTGTCGTTCTCACTCAACATGGTCATCCAGTGGCCTATCATAGTGAGACACTCTTATATGTCGTCCATAAGTACCCCACATATGCCAAAGAAATGTATTTTATCATACAAACCTATCACCAATGGAAGCATTACATTCTATGGAAGGAGACAATCATCCATACAAATAATAGACCTCTGTAGTTCATGCAAACACAAGACAAATTGCATAATGACCTCCATAAAAAGTGGTTCACATAATTGCAACAGTTTCACCTCAACATTAAGGATAAGAAAGGGATCACCAATCTCGTCGTTGACTGCCTCAGTCAACCTCCAGTTTCAACACTAACTACAGTGCTTGACTCTTGCGAGCATGAGAACTCCGGGTGGTCCCATATCTATGACAATCATCTTGACTTTGCTACGACCTACTAGATGTTGGGAACATGCACCACCATTTCCGACTTCCATCTTCAGGATGGATTGTTATGCCATTTGGGTCATCTATGTGTTCCTTCAAGTGAGTGTGCAAAGCTTATTTGGGAAGACTACTACAGTTGGGTGGCATGACACTTTGGCATGGAGAAGATAATGGAAGTACTTCAAAAGTATTTCTATTGGAAGAAAATTCAACAATATGTTAGTAATTATATCAGATCTTGCATTACTTATTCCATTTCCAAGCCAACCATTAAGAAACAAGGACTATACACTCCTCATCCTACTCTCAACGGGCCCTGGGAATCCATATCGATGGAGTACATGTAAGGTCTCCCCTCCATCAAGCATGGAAATGACTGCATATTCATGGTTGTTAACCGATTCTCTAAGATGGTCATTTTGACCACCTAGAAGAAGAGTATCGCAACCGAGGCCATCGCCAAGTTATTCTTCAAGCATGTATGGGTACACTTTAGACTACCACATACCATCATATTAGATTAGGCCAACAGATTCTTGAACACATTTTGGTCGAACATCTAGTCATCATTGTGTTAGCGACATTTTTGTCTTAAGGCACAAAGGTACCCAGGTTTGCAGATTGCACAGGAAGCGCCCAAGCGCAGCATGGAAGAATCTCTTTTCCGGTTACGAGTCAAGCGAGCGAGCGAAGTTTTGTTGTCGGCAGCCGAGATCCATCCATAAAGCTGATTGACGGTCAATGGGATTTCGGGGCTGCCAAGTTGTTTGGGATTTAGCACAAGAGAGAGAGAGCCATAGTTCAAGACAGATTTGGGTCGTCCGATCCAATTGGGACAGGTGGCATCCAGTCGGCGTATTGGGGATCGGTGTTTCGAGAGACAAGGAGCCTCCCGTTCATTGCAGCTGAGATTGTCGATCGGCGAAATGCCAAAAGCACCCTTGGAGCCGAGCCCACGGTCCTAGCACCAGGTCATGTCAAGCGAGCCTGTGAATGAGGGCGACCCCCTTTTAAATAACGAATTCTATCTCGGCCATTCATTTTAAGGATGCGCGGCACGCATCCGTGCCATGTCGGCATTCAGGAGTTCGAGGGGTAAGCACTCCTCGTCACTTCACCTCTCGAAACCTTGAATCCTGAAGCGTCGAAAGATCCCAGAATCGGGCCCATGCTTTTGGCGCCTGGTCACAAAGAAGCAGACCTGGAGGAGGGGCGCTAATATTCATTATTTGGCCAGTCGGGTCCCAAAGCGCCGAGAGCAATCTCAGCCGTTCATCCTGGAGGAACACGTGGCGTGCGATTAGGTTCTTCCCCATTTCACCCATCGCGATTTCGAAGCATAAGGAACATCTCCCACATATCCCCGAAGCATGAAGCATCGAAGACGTCTCGGACCCAGGCCCACATTGTTGTCGAATTAGTTCATAACCATCAGATCAGTGGAAGGATGCGTGGTGACTGTTAGACCCTCCCGACATTTCGCCCATCATGATTTTGAAAAAGGGAAGACCCGCTCCTTCCTACCCATGAACCCTGAAGCGCCGAAAGAAATCTGGAAGATAGGCGTAGGGTCACGGCCCGTGGTCACTTGAGGGAGTAGAAAGGGCTGTACAAAAGGGGCCAAAAGCATCGAGTTGAGTTTCAGAAGGGGGGCACTGTGTTCTCCAAATGCTAGTTCGATGTGATCTAAACCCCGATGCCAGCCTGGAACGAATGAAGAAGAGAAAGGGTGGTTGAAACCTCGCCTCAATCATTAATTGCAAAGTATGGATGTCTCGGCTGAAGGTCTACCCAAGACGATCCTCTGTACTGGTTCTTTCCATGGAAGCCACGTCAATTCCTCGACTCGCCAGGGAAGCCTGAGCATGCTAATTCAACATTTAAGGGCTCAGCTACCCCCTGGCGCGAGCCATGCATAATTAAGGTGGCGTATGACAGAGGAGTATGATTGAAGAGACTCCTCATCCCGGGAGTCTAGTAGGCCTCTGTTGGGAAAATGTTTGGAAGTATATATACTTAGTTTTGATATTTTTAAGGTATCGATGGTAGAGCAAAGCTCCCGACTGTAAAGTTTTAACAGACACTCTAGTTCTCTGGTTATGCATATGTATGTGAGATTTCTTGTTTTATGACAGACAGTCTTTCCTACTCCGTCTAATTTTCATCTCATGCTGAGAGAGTTCGTGAACGACTGATTCGTGTGAATTATTGCAATTATGTTATGATAAAGGATTTATTGTTGCATTATTGTATTCTCTGGCTTTTGCGTTTGAATGTAAGAAGATCTTGCGTTTAGATGCTTTCTTCTACAGTTTGATAGAAACCTGATGTTTACTACAGACCTTCGCATCTCTCTGATATAAGTCTTCCCCCTACTCACCCTTACTACAACTCACCGTCTGAAGTTTATGCAAGACCTCACTTGCCCATGCACACCTGGCTTAGTTTCAGAGTTGGAACAATATCGTTTTGAGTTCACTTCCATTCGATCACTCCTTTTACACATAAATAGTGACATAAACTGATGGGCATCGGGCTCTGCTCCTGCTACAATCCAGGGGTGACTTCCGTTGCCAACATTTCTAGCACCGTTGCTAGGGACGAAGTTGAAAATTTTCCCCAGGATTGAACGACATTGAGCCTCTGATTCTAAAGGTGCATCGGGTATCAGAGCCTTCGAAGATTGCTGCTATGCACCTGGCGACTCCATTGTGACGACTCCACTGTGGCGAACCTGCCGTGTCAATTGTGGCTTTCAGAGGCAGGCACACGCGGTCCCATCCACAGCTGCCCCTAGCTACACCTGGATCTAATCCAGAGGTGGTTCTCGGAAAAGGAAAGGCATCTGAAGGAGAAGTCGTCACTGCCGAAACATGTAATCTGCCATCTCCTTCTGTAGGAACTCCATTTCCTCCTCCTCAGTTTCTTAGCAGACCGCCTTCTAAAGTTTCCTGTTTCCTGAATTTCGGGAGTGTTCCTATTGAGGTTTCCCCCCCTGGTCTGGGATTGGAGGGAGAAATCCTTTTCACTCCCATTTCCCCTGAAGCTGTACCCTGGTGTAGGCCCAGGGCCACAGAAGATTTCCCCACTCCTAGCTCTACCGCTCCTCCTCTTGTTACTGTTACCGCTTCTGCACAAAGAGAAGCATCCACCGACTTAAGCTCGCTAGCCTTCTCCCTAAATCCCCTATTGTTTCCCACTCCCATTAGGAGCTCATCCCCGGTATCCCCTTTCCGAGCTCCTTCTCCTCTGAGTTCCCCTTCACATAATATCCCTATGGCTGGAGCAAATCCCCCCATGACCAGAATGGAGGCCATTATAGCCGCTAGGTATGCTCCCCTTGTGTTACCTCAGCCTCTTAATGCCCTTCCAGCAGATGGTTACCTCAAACAACTACCCAAGTTTACAGGCGAGGGGGACATAACTGCAGAAGAACACCTAGAAGCCTTTTATAGTTTTACAGATGATAATGTTATCATGCATGCAGATGTATGGATGAGGATTTTTGTCCATAGCCTTCAAGGCGAGGCTAGAAAATGGTTCAAGGCCCTGCCTCCTAGATCTATTGATGGGATCGAAGCTTTAGATAATGCCTTTTTTAGGCAGTGGGGAGATAAAAAAGACTTCATGTATTACATGATAGAGTTTGGGTCCTTGAAGAGAAAAGAAGGGGAGTCTGTCTCCGACTTCCCCAAGAGATTCAATCAAATGTACAACAAAATCCCTTCTGAGATAAAACCCTCCGAAGCCTCTGCAAAGATCACTTATGCTAGCGCCTTTGATTCCGATTTCTACCTCCTATTGAGGGAAAGGAGAGCCACTATGCTGGCCCACATGCAGGATGCAGCCGTGGAGGTAGAATCTAACATATTGGTTGTTGACCGACTCAAGAACACTGCTGGTAGAAACATATCTAGGCAGAGGCCTGAAGCTTCCCCATCCAGTTCCTCTCCCCTTCCCCTTCAGACAAATGAGACAGCTAGAGTGCTAAAATCACTTTCTGCCAAGATGGAAAGGTGGGAATTAGAAGGGAAACCCATCTACAGAAATCCCCAAAATACAGATAGTAGAGGTTTCAGGAAGCCTAATAACAATGTGCCACAGGCTTTTCCTAGGGAACAAAGGAGTCGGGATAGAGATGATCAGAGGATTCAGACCCCTCTCCAGAACAACCTAGTTTCTCATGAGGAGGGGGAGGAGGTGGATGAACTCGACCCTGAGATCCACTGCATCGAGGACACTTCCCCGTTTCCTCATTTGACTCAATCTGCATATGAAGAATCCCTTATCAACACTCAAATCAACGAGTTGATTAGAGGGGAAGGATCTAGCAACACTCCTAACAGATATAACCTCAGGTCAAAAAATAAAGAAGGGAATTTTGATAACCAGGATCAGTCCCCCAGGGCAGAAAGGCCTACTAAAGCTGCAACAACCACTACTAAAGAGAAGAAAGCTCAGAGTGCTTCGCCAACAGCCAAAGAACCTGTCACTGAGGTAAGGGAAGCTCCTAAGCCTATTCCTTCCTTCAATTTTGAGCATAAGATTCAGAAGATTAGAATCCCTGTGCCCCTATCTAAACTAGTTAAAAACAAAGAGTTCAAAAGGTCCCTCTCCAAGCTGTTACAATCTGACCCCCCCNACCTTCCACTGACTCAATAAATCTCCAAGATGAAAAGCCAACAGTCGTACTAGGGCCCACGGTAGAACATAGAGATGATTCATCCCCTCCCTTCTACACATCCCTGAACATACATGATAAAGTGCTGCATAACTGCCTCATGGATTCAGGTGCTTCCCATAACCTCATGCCCAAAATAGTAATGGAAGAATTGGGACTAGAGGTGACAAAAACTTATCATGATCTGTACTCTTTCGATTCAAGGAGAGTGCAGTGTCTAGGAGTCATCAAAGACCTGGTGGTTTCTTTGTTTCAGCTGGCCATGAAAAGTGTGGTCATGGATATTGTGGTAGCTGACATTCGCCCCAAATTTGGCATGTTGTTGTCCAGATCTTGGATAAAAAGCTTGGAGGAACACTACAGATGGATCTCACATATGCCACCATTCCAGTCTTCGGAGGGGAACAAAGAAGGTTGTATAGAGAAGCTCAGCTGGCCTACATTGTTAGTGATGAAGCAAACCCCACCAATCACCCCATTTTTGCACTTGACACGGATTTGGGGTCTAGTTTATTGCAGCTTACTGATGCTCATGAAGACCCTTTCCAAGTCAGAAAGCAGCCTAGTCTTGACTATCCGACTCCCCCTCTGACCCCCTCTATTTGGAAGATGTTTTTCGATGGAGCTTCTTCTAGCGAAGGCACTGGCGCTGGAGTGGTTTTCATATCACCTTATCAAGAGGCCATATCCCTATCATACAAGCTGGAATTCGAAACCACCAACAATGTGGTAGAGTATGAAGCTCTTGTTCTGGGTATGCGGGCTGCAAAGGAAATGAGAATTAAAGAGATAGCAATATTTGGAGATGCTGAGTTGATTATTCAACAAGTCAGAAATGCTTATCGTGCTAATAATCCCCGGCTCAGAAATTATAGAAATGAAGTATGGGACTTGATTGATAATTTCTTCTTGGCTTTTAACATTTCTTTCATTCCAAGGGGGGGAAATACTTTAGCCGATTCTTTATCTGTCTCAGCTAGTTTTCTCAAGGTTCCTCTGCCGCCTATGGTAAAAAATGATGTTGAAATAAAATATAGGCCCTCTGTACCGGACAATGTCAAGCATTGGAAGGTATTCGAAGATGATCTGGAAATCAAAAAATTTCTCCAATCTGTTGATGAATTTTCTGTGTTGCACGTTGATCAGGATCCTGACCTGGAAGGTGACCCTCACCCTGAGGTGTTTTTAAATAAGATTGCTAATCACCAGATTATTCAGTTGCCTAGCAACCACATTCCGAGAGGACTAGTCCCTTTAGAAAGATTGTTCGATGGGAATGATGTGGCAGTAAAGGGTAAGGTCTCAAACAAAGATGCTGATACCACTGAATGCAACATTGGCACACAGGAGGAGCCTAGGTTTGTCAAATTGTCAAGCAGTTTGACCAGAGAACAGAGGGCCGAATATACGCAGTTGCTAAGAGAATTCGTTGATGTGTTTGCATGGACCTACGAAGACCTCAAGACGTATGACATATCCGTCATTGAACACAAGATCCCGTTGAAGGAAGAGGCTAGGCCATTCAGGCAGAAGCTAAGACAGATAAATCCCATGTTGTTGCCTGTCATGGAGAAAGAAGTAAAAAATTTGTTAGAGGCCCAGATCATCGTCCCCTTGAGATATTCCAAATGGGTGGCCAATTTGGTTCTGGTAAGGAAGAAAAGTGGAGAAATCAGGCTTTGTGTCGATTTCAAGAATCTTAACAGAAGCTCAAAGAAAGACAATTACCCCCTACCTAAGATGGAACACATACTACAGAGGGTAACTGGCGCATCCAGGATATCCATGATCGATGGGTTTTCTGGATATAATCAAATATCGGTCATGCCTGAGGACAGGGAAAAGACAACCTTCACCACTCCTTGGGGCACATTCATGTATGCCAAAATGCCATTTGGACTAATGAATGCAGGAGAAACATTTCAGCGAGCCATGAATATAGCCTTTGTCGGGGAGAAAGACCAGTTTGTAGTGATCTACCTAGATGACATCACAGTCTTCTCCAGGTCTGATAAAGAGCACTACTATCACTTAAGGAAAGTTTTCTCGAAGTGCCGGAGGTTTGGTCTTTCCTTAAATCCCAAGAAGTCCCTGTTTTCTATGATGGAGGGCAAACTGCTAGGCGATATAGTATCAGTAGAAGGAGTGAGAATTGATCCCAGTAGAGTGGAGGCAATTCAAGCCCTGTCACTTCCCAAGTCTAAAAAAGAAGTCCAAGCCTTTTTAGGGAAGATTAAATTTCTGAGGAGATTCGTCTCAAATTTTGCTGAACTAGTGAAACACATCACAGCCATGCTCAGGAAGGGAAACGAAGTGAAATGGACCGCTGAACCCAGAGAATCTTTTGCCCAAATAAAAAGGGCATTGACTGAGGCACCTGTGCTGATCAGTCCTGACTATTCCAAAGAGTTCCTAATTTTCTCTTTTGCTTCTTTTGATACAATAGCAGCAGTCTTGTTGCAGAAAAATGAAGAAGGGTGAGAACAACCCATTGCCTTCTTCAACAAGGCACTAAGAGATGCAGAGATCAGGTATGAAGTCATGGAGAAACAGGCCTATGCCTTAGTGAAAGCTCTCAAATCTTTCATAATCTATGTCTTTCACTCAAAGGTAACCGCATACATTCCTTCAGCTTCTGTGAAGGACATCCTTGTACAACCCGACATAGATGGGAGAAGAGGCAGATGGATAGCTAAAATCCTGGAATTCGACTTGGAGATAAAGCCCACCAAGTTGGTTAAGGGGCAAGGTTTGGCCAAGCTATTGGATGAATCCAATTGCGAGGCCTTGGGGGTTAGTTTCATCAATATTTGCTCAGAAACTCAGTAAGCTGAGTTGCCCAGCCAACGCTCTCAGGACGGCTTATCGCTGGTAGAATGTGCCTGGTATCGTGACATTTTGTACTTTCTGCAGGAATTGAAGCCCCTAGATGGAATGGGTAAAAGTAAGGCAAGAGATTTAAAGCTCAAGGCGGTCAGATATTGCCTCATTGAACAAGTCTTGTACTGGAGAGACCCTCTAGGGGTGCTACTGAGATGTTTGAACCCATCAGAAGCCCAGAAAGTTATGTTTGATTTCCATAGAGGCCTTTGTGGGGGGCATCATTTCTGGAAGACCACATCTCACAAAATCCTCAGGGCTGGGTATTACTGGCCCACTTTATTCATTGATGTCAGCAGAGAAATCAAGGCCTGCATCAAATGCCAAAAGTTCTCAGGAAAGTAATAGCTTAGAACGCTACCACTGAAGCCTGTAGCGGCTACTGCACCTTTTCAACAGTGGGGGCTAGACTTAATCGGGGAAATCCATCCTCCCTCAAGTGGCCAACACAGATGGATCCTGACTGCAACAGATTATTTCACTAAGTGGATAGAAGCTGCCCCCACCAGAAGTGCATCACACAAAGTAATTATCAACTTCCTGGAGGATATCATAGCCAGATTTGGCTGCCCCAGTAGGATCGTCACTGATAATGCCGCTTCTTTCAAATCTGAGCCTCTAATTAAGTTATGTGAGTAGTTCCAGATCTCGCTAATTCACTCCACCCCCTACTATCCCCAGGGTAATGGTTTAGCAGAGTCCTCCAACAAAAGCCTGATAAGGATCATCAAAAGACTATTGGAGGATAACAAAAGGGCCTGGGATTCAAAGTTGAAATTTGCTCTATGGGCTGATCGAGTGACAACAAAGAAATCCCTGGGCACTTCGCCTTTTCAGCTGGTCTACGGAACGGAGGCGGTTTTTCTCACTCAGCTCGCCTTACCTGTGGCGAAGTTCTTTCAAGATCATGAAGGAGAGCTAGATCATGTGATCAGAAGGATTCATCAGATAGTGGAGGTGCAACAGATCAGGGAACAGGTGAGGAACGCAGCTAATAGTCATCAGGAAAGAGTCAAATAGGCTTTTGACAGGAAGGTTATGAAGAAAGAGTTCGAGATCGGGGATTTGGTACTTAAGTGGGATGCACCCAGACAGGATAAAGGCAAACACATCAAGTTTGACGCCCTCTGGATCGGCCCCTTCAAAATCTCTGAGGTTTTCTCAAACAACACATACAGTTTGCAAGATCTGGAGGGTGAAGAGGTTTTCAACAGCCCAGTGAACGGGCATTTTCTGAAGAAATTCTTTATTTGAGCCTTATATGGCTCCTTTGTTTGTAAATATTGTCCTTTGGTTCTTTGTTTATTTTCATTTTGCATGTTTTCAGCTTAATAAGTGACTCCATAGCCCAAAAGCAAGGCACTGAAGCTGCAGAAGGAGTTCTTAGAGCATCACAGGGACGACTCTATCCCCCATGGAGCCTAATGTTAGCGACATTTTTGTCTCAAGGCACAAAGGTACCCAGGTCTACAAATTGCACGGGAATTGCCCAAGCGCAGCACGAAAGAATCTCTTTTCCGGTTACGAGTCAAGCGAGTGGGCGAAGTTTTGCTGTCGGCAGCCGAGATCCATCCATAAAGCTAATTGACGGTCAACGGGATTTCAGGGCTACCAAGTTGTTTGGGATTTAGCACAAGAGAGAGAGCCATAGTTCAAGACATATTTAGGTCGTCCGATCCAATTGGGACAAGTGGCATCCGGTCGACGTATCGGGGATCGGTGTTTTGAGAGACAAGGAGCCTCCTGTTCATTGCAACTGAGATTGCCGATCGATGAAATGCTGAAAGCACCTTTGGAGCCGAGCCCACGGTCCTAGCGCTAGGTCACGTCAAGAGAGCCTGTGAACGAGGGTGGCCCCCTTTTAAATAATGAATGCTATCTCGGCCATTCATTTTAAGGATGCGCGGCACGCATCCGTGCCATGTCGGCATTCAGGAGTTCGAGGGGTAAGCACTCCTCGTCACTTCACCTCTCGAAACCTCAAATCCCGAAGCGCCGAAAGATCCTAGAATCGGGCCCATGCTCTTGGCGCCTGGTCACAAAGAAGCCGACATGGAGGAGGGGCACTAATATTCATTATTTGGCCAGTCGGGTCCCAAAGCACCGAGAGCAATCTCAGTCGTTCATCTTGGAGGAACACGTGGCGTGCGATTAGGTTCTTTATCGTTTCGTCCATCGCGATTTTGAAGCATAAGGAACAACTCCCACATATCCCCTAAGCGCGAAGCATCGAAGATGTCTCGGACCCAGGCCCACATTGTTGCCGAATTAGTTCAGAACCATCAAATCAGTGGAAGGATGCGTGGCGACCATTAGACCCTCCTGACATTTCACCCATTGCGATTTTGAAAAAGGGAAGACCTGCTCCTTCCTACCCATGAACCCCGAAGCGCCAAAAGCACTCTGGAAGATAGGCGTAGGGTCACGGCCCATGGTCACTTGAGGGAGTAGAAAGGGCTGTACAAAAGGGGCCAAAAGCGCCGAGTTGAGTTTCAGAAGGGGGGCACTGTGTTCTCCAAATGCCAGTTCGATGTGATCTAAACCTCGATGCCAGCCTAGAACGAATGAAGAAGAGATAGGGTGGTTGAAACCTCGCCTCAGTCATTAATTGCAAAGTATGGATGTCTCGGCTGAAGGTCTACCCAAGATGGTCCTCTGTATTGGTTCTTTCCATGGAAGCCACGCCGATTCCTTGACTTTCCAGGGAAGCCTGCGCACACTAATTTAGCATTTAAGGGCTCAGCTACCCCCTGGCGCGAGCCATGCAGAATTAAGGTGGCGTATGACAGAGGAGTGCAGGCCAGACTTGATTGAAGAGACTCCTCATCCTGGGAGTCTAGTAGGCCTCTGTTGGGAAAATTTTTGGAAGTATATATACTTAGTTTTGATATTTTTCAAGGTATCGATGGTAGAGCAAAGCTCCCGACTGTAAAGTTTTAACATATACTCTAGTTCTCTAGTTATGCATTTGTATGTGAGATTTCTTATTTTATGACAGACAGTCTTTCTTACTCCGTCTAATTTTCGTCTCATGCTGAGAGAGTTCGTGAACAACTGATTCATGCGAATTATTGCAATTATGTTATGATAAAGGATTTATTGTTGCATTATTGTATTCTCTGGATTTTGCATTTGAATGTAAGAAGATCTTGCGTTTAGATGCTTTCTTCTACAATCTGATAGAAACCCGATGTTTACTACAGACCTTCGCATCTCTCTGATATAAGTCTTCCCCCTACTCACCCTTACTACAACTCACTGTCTGAAGTTTATGCAAGAGCTCACTTGCCCATGCACACCTGGCCTAGTTTCGGAGTTGGAACAATATCATTTTGAGTTTACTTCCATTCGATCACTCCTTTTACACACAAATCGTGACATAAACTGATGGGCGTCGGGCTCTGCTCTTGCTGCAATCCAGAGGTGACTTCCGTCGCCAACACATTGGACACCAAGATCACCAAATCCATTTCCTTTCACCCTCATACTGATGGACATACAAAGGTCGTCAATAGGATGATCACACATCTGTTGTGTATATCCAACTCCAAGCATCCATATAGATGGGATGAGAGCCTTCCTTATGTCCAACACAACTACAACAGAACACTCTTATTGATTTCTAGATCTGTTAAGGTCCAAACAACAACCTCACGAGGATTTAAATATCCCCCTGCGTTTTTATAGAGGTAGTACTCCTTTATATTTTCTTTAAATATTAATCTTGAATATCTTGGGACAATAATATGAAAATGGGAGAATACTAGATAACAAACCCCGAATCTTTGTTATTCAAGTAATAATGTAAAAATATTGTTGATTGAAAATAATATACATACATCAAACAATTCTTGAGAAGAAGACCAAGAATCTTCACCCATAAAAAATATTTGCAGAAATATTATACAGAAAGAAATAAAATTTACGGAAAAGATATAATAACTCTGACATTTGTCACTGTATTCAATATTTTTTATCATATTCAAGGAAAGAAATATAAAACACCCACACATATGAGATAACTTTACAAGATTATTTTTATTTAAAATATAATAGAATATGATAGGAAAACTTTAAATATCTTATGCTCAAAACTCATAGTTCAAAAGATGTTATTACAATTTATCCCCGAAGTAGTTCTATGAGAGTGTTAAAAAAATAATATATTCTTTGATAATCTTAAAAATTAAATGCATTCATCTAGGATTGGACTGGGATCAGGATCTCGTGGACCATAAAATAAAATAAAGGATTAGGGTTGGATCTGAAAGGAAGATGAAGAAACAATCATAAATCGATTATGTCTTTCTTAGGACAGATAAAACACAATTGGATGACTTTTGAATGGGAAGAGAAAAGAATTAAGAAGAACGTGATCTGTATTACTCACTGTGACAGTGTTCTGTCTTATATATTTATTTGTCGATGTTCTTTTTGTATTGTCTTGGTTTGCAGTTTCATGATCGGTACCAACTGCTTCCACCCGATTTTCTTTAGTTATTTTGATTAAAGCTTACTTTAGCCAATTTTTGATATATTCACTCATTGGTGAAACAATTATTTCTTGTTTGACTTTGATATCAAATAGTGTACCTTATAATTCTCTTAAATCAATTGAAATTTGGTGAAGTGTGTCCTCAATATATTTGTTTTTATTAACATAACTTACAAGCCAACTTTCTACTTCATGTTCCATGTACTTGGTCATACTATTGAATTTTTCTGCTGATACACCTTTTAATATTTCTAAGTTTTCTTCAAATTGCTTCGTCATCATAAGCATGGAATTAAGAATTAATTTTGGATCTAGGACTTCTCTGGTAGTTCTTGATAAATCTAACTCAATCAATTTAAAATACAATTCTTTTGAGCCAACATGCTTTCAATTGCTTGATGTGTGTAGGGGATAGTAAATCTTTCATTTTCCTTTTCATTCCACTCATTCTAGAAAATTTCAAGAAAAATGTGATGACAACATATTTGTAGAAACCCTCGTCACTTTCGAGGTCGGCATGGAGGTCCTCTCTTAAATTAGTAATCCTTGAAGCCAAAGCTACTTTCTAGAGATTTTCTCTTTTTATATTTTCTCCTACATAATGTCTAGCCACAACAATCAGACTTAATGTTCCCTTTAGCTTTGAACTTGATTTTGGTGTTCTGTCATAACTTTTCCTAGGTTGAATAGTGGAAATAGGACTTGCAAATATAGGGGGTGGAATTAAAGCATATTCCATCTCTTTAACCCTTTCTTTAAGAATAACATTTTTTGCTTCCATTTCATCCACTGACATCTCTAGAGCATCACTGGTAGCTCTACGAATCTTTGCGATTCTTGATGGTAAAACTCCGTTGAAATCAAACTCTGAATGTGTTTTTCCCCGAGCCTTATTTCCCTTTGAATTAACTCTTTCCAAAAATAACTTCTTAGAATATTTTTCAAATAAAGCATTGTGAAGAGTTAAGGATTCTTCTTCATAAAAGATTGGTTCTTGTGTTGCTAGCTATGTTGCAATTGCTTTACTATCCTGAATCCTTTGCTCTTCATTTGGAAACTCTATGTCTTCAATATTCATGCTCAGTTCCATGTCCTTAATGGCATCATCATCATCGGGTATGATCTCAATCGCTTCTAGTTGATTTACTTGTCTTTTTATTTTACTATTTATTATGAGCTTGTGAGGTCTTTCTAGATTCTTTTTGGGAGGATCATGGTCATCTCCGTCACTAGAATTTCAATTAAAGATTTATTTATTTTTTGAATTACAACTTGTGGATTTTTCTTGGGTGTTCTCTTTCAGAATTATTTTGAGACCTTGTGCTTCGTTCATTAACAACCATTCCATGTTGTCTATGTGCTTCATTTTTTCTAACAACAGTTTCAAGATCTCCCATTGGAATTGTTTCAGGATTGTTTCCATCATGTTCTTCTTCTCTGAATAGATTAGTATTTGCATACAATACACTAAAACCAACACAAGTCATGTGATTCATAAAACATTGTTTGGGGTCTAACCCTTTTTCATTTGATTTTCCATCTTAAAATTATACTGGTCAAACTAGATTCCATATTCATCAATTTTTGAAGCATTTTTTAGTGTAATTTTTCCAACATTCCATGGTAGGGAAATGGATTTCTTTTTCTTTCTCTCATTAAAGAAACATGCCCAAAATTTGTTCTACTTGCAAACCTCTAATACAAACATTTTTTTGGGAACATAAAATGGAAAATAAATTGGGGCTTCTCTAGAGCAGTAAACTCTAATGACGTTGTAATTTTCATTTGCCTCAAAACTTCCCCTCTTATCTAAAAAGGTTTCCACATCCAATGATATTTTCGAAGCACCATTTCCAAATACAAGTTTCTCGAAAGAAGAAACAAACACATCATAGACTTCATAAAAATAATACATTGCCTTTTGCTTCCACAGAGCAAGGTACCATGTATGAACAGGGTCTAACTTGCAGTTAATCTATTTTGCTAAATGAAACCTTTGAATACATGACAATAGACAATGGGAAATATTAAGTATGCAGACATAAAGAACTTATTGTTCTTTCTAAATTTTGAAAACTGAAGTGATATTTCAAAACAAATAATTTTCGACTAGTCAAAATTTACTTTTGTTTGGATAGAAAAATATAAAATACAAAGAGCCAGATGAGGAACTGTAGCAGTTGACTCTTGTCCAAGAACCCTAGCTAGAAGCCACACCATTTCTTGATATGGTTTTCTCAATTGATTGACTTGTATAATTGATAAATACCCTGGAATTGTCATCGAGTCTTCAAGATATTGTGACAAGAGGTCCCTACCACCATTTCTATTCTTAAGAAATTATTTAGTTTCATCAAATTTGAACACCATTTTCGGTTCAGGTAGCTTCAACATTTTTTTGAAAGTAGATGGCCCAAGGGAAATTGAGGACTGTCCCTACAAATGAATGATTCTTTGATTCTTTTCGTACTTGTCTATGCACCATGAAATAAGCTCTATAGCATCAAAAACTTCTGGGACACACCCTTCCTTATCAATCCTTGATATCCAAATATCATTAACAATTATTTTTTTAGGCGACAATGTAGAATAGTACTTATAAGCTCTTGACTAGTGATATTTTGGATCTTCTCGCGCAAATGTATTTAGAGTATCACCACAAAAGCTTTCTTTCATTTTGGACATCATGTTTAAAGAGTTGGTGAGTTATGTACAATATTTATGAACGTTAATATCAAATAAATTATTTTCACACGATAAACCTTGAAGCTCTTCTTTCGAAAGAATGATTAAGGAGGAATTAATTTGAATTTATTGAGGATGCGATCGAGAAAATCACCATTAAATGTGTCCTTTGATACTTAACCACTTATTACTTTCCGTAATATTTAACATTTAATGTTACTCGGGGAATGTGACAAGAATCAGTATTCACCATGGAGTAGCAGAGTGACAGAGAAATACAAAGAGATTATGGAATAAGACCAAACCTCACATACCTGCGGTAGAAATTATCGAAAATTACTAAGTACCCAAAATCAGATGGACAAATGAAAAGAAAAAGGTTTAAAGAGACATATGACAATATTTCCACTTCCATGGTAAAAAGTTAAAATGGATAAGTGTTATAGAATCGAGAGGGAAGTGAAGTCTCAAAAACAACTAAGTATCGTGAAGTGGATGGATATAGTTTTGGATATTAGATGAACAAGTAATCAACCCGCGGTGAAGAGAAAGATTCTAAGCATAGTGTAAAATGAGGGTGACATAAGATTGATGTTCATTTTGGTGATGATGGAAAATGAAACTTAAAAGACAATATGCGTGATCCCATACATATTTCAGGATCAACAACTCCATAGCTCGACCGATCACATGCCTTCTTAGGTGGGCCTAGGTTTTCAACCATTAGGATCCATTGATGTAGCATTTCCCCTTGCATCCACATAGGAAGAATCTTCCCATGCTCAATCTAAGGCCGATGAGGCCACCAAATTCATTGAATGGATTTAGCACATCCCATGCTCAATCCATTATATTTTTCAGAAAGCCAATGCTAAGTACAAGCAACACCATGATTAACACTGAGTTCCTCACAAGTTTCAGGTAGGAAACAAGGTTTGGTTGCATTTGCAAAAATAACTCCTTATAGGACCCCACCGAAAGCTATGACCACTTCTCTATGGACCTTACATAATCACCAAGGTTGCGGGTGACAATGTTTTTGAGTTAAGTATTCCCCCCTTCCTTGGATTACACCCAATATTCAATACAGACCTCCTTCAACCATATCTTTAACCACTATTGGACACATCGGAGGTGGAAGAGTAGCTTAATCCTACATAGCTCAACTATGACTACATGGAACATGAAACACTGGATTGGATCATGGACACATAGGTTAAGGGAACCCATCAACATAATATCCAAATCTATCAGGTTGTCAAAGTAGGGAAGCTATTGCACTAAGGCAAGTGGCTCACCAAGCATCAAGTTGAGCAGATGTTTTCTCATTTGATGGGGAAACTCGACGCAATGGAGACCATTACTTTCTAAGGGGGGAGGACTGATCTAGGTGGACATCGATGGCCATCCAACTATTCCATTGGATCAACATACAATTATCATTTTGGCAATTTTTCTACAATTTTTCGGGTCCCAAACTTCCGGGGTCATTTTGAGGCCCTAAATGATGTTTTTTATGACGTGGCAACGCTTAATAAAAACCCGTGGGACATTTAGAATGTGTACTCCTCAGCTAGAATTTTTTAACAAGGTATAAAGAACCCCAAACATAGATTGTATGCAAAAGTTACGCCCTAGGGAAGTTGACATATCAACTATCCCCATCAAGGCCCACAAACCTTTTGGCATTTCATTTTCTGAGGTTAGGGTTTTGGATGTTTAGGGTTTTCTCATTTATGCTTTATCTCAAAAAGTAACTAAGATCCTCATTGTAATAATATTTTAGAGAATGCACATATCCGTCACATCTCTCCTCAGAGATAAGCTACCACCATTCTAGCGAGTTCATTTCACTCTGTATTTTCTTTTACAATCTCTACATATTTCAGCCTTTAATAGAAATTGAGTATTGTT
>SNQJ01S0000299.1:100877-126335 GCA_010110895.2 Picea sitchensis
TGTAATATATTTGTGTATGTAATTGATTTTAAATGGTAGATATTATATTTTTATGAATATATTAATAATATGCATAAGATATATATGATTGTGTATAGTTTTAAGGGTTAGTTTGATTGGTCTTGATACTATAACATATTCTCCTTTATTTCTAACTGTATAGTATTGTTGCATTTTTGAGTTGGTGTAGGTCGCTTCTACGCCTCTCGCTGAGTAGGTGTTGGTTGACTAATGTCGATGGAACAAACTGCTCTTTGGAATGTGTGGGCATGCAGATATGCCAAGACTTTTTCTCACCATCTTCTTTGGGCGTCAGAATTCTAGATTAGGGGATTCATCTTTCATATCTCTCCCTGCACTCTTCCCTGGTGGCCCTTCTTCGCTTCCTCATTCGCCCTCAATTGTTGGCAACAATTTGGTGTGGAGTTCGAGTGGTGGAAACGCCTAGGATTTATTCTTTCTCGGTATATGATGTTTTGGATCGTGGTGCACAGGGTCTCGGAGTTGTGCATGTAGAGGTCTTTTGGACTTTGGTTTTAGAGCAGGGCCTTGGTAGGAGGTTGAGGCTTGTGGGTCATTTTTCTCTCTTTCTTGTGTTGTATTTTTGGAGTTTCGTCCAGGGGGAGATTGTAACACCCTGTATCCCCCAGTCTGTAAAAATAACTATACTGGACAAGAACTATGGCAAACTCAAGAATGTGAATGTATGATGTGAACGGACCTTGTGAAAAAGGTCAATAAATATATATATATATATTGCAGGACTGCTGAGAGGGGAAGGTGCTAAAAAAGAGACCACGATGGCTAAAGAAAGGTGGTGGAAGGCACCTGGAATGGTGGCGTTAACTTCCACCGAAACCGATACCGTATTTGGTCTTCACTGGCCCGGAGAACCAAGAGCGGCTCGCTGTCTCGAAATAAATTACTCGCAGGTTGGTAGGTAGATGGCTCCTCATAAGTAATGAGGGATGGGGGTGAACCGCCCATCCGTAGAGTCCTCAGACTTGACCACCACGAGGGAGATCGTGCCACACACAACCTCGCCGGAAGGGAAAAGGCAGGAAGAGTGTGCGATCACAGGAGATGCGAGAGAGGAGAAACGAAAGAGAAGAACTCTAGAGATATGCAGAGTGAGTGATAGCAGAGAAGAAGGAGAGTAACCTTCGTTCTCGGTCACTGGCGAACAGAGACTCAGTCTCGCAGCATCATGGTCTCAGCTCAGGGGTGGTTAGTGGTGAATCCTTTTGGAATCGCTGAGCCTACGGTTGGGTGGAAACGAGCACCCCTCTCAGCAGTTGCATCACCTCTGGTGTTTTTCTGATAAATGTTTTACATCTTTCATCTTGAACTGTATATTCTGACATTTATGCTCATAAGTTGTGAAATTGTGAATGGTTTCAATATAAGACTGTCTGTGTGGTGTTTTGATCAGAAATGGTAGTTGCATGCTTGTAGCAGAAAAACCACGTATGGCTTATGTTTATAGATAAATTTATATATAAGTATATTGAACCAATTCAGACTTCAAGTCTGTTCTCGGGAAATCTATGTCCGTATTCATCTCTAGGAATACCCGGAATGGACCTCTCCACATAAATACCCTCTCTGGAAAGCTTACCAAGAATCTGAAAGAGGATTTGAGGGCGCAAGTCTTAGTAATCCTGCACAAGGCAGAAGGGTCCTCTTAAAATCCTGATATTTCGGCATTTCGACACCCGGGATATCCAAACACGAGTCCTCTTGTACTTGCAATCCCCGAAACCCCGATTCGCGAAATCTCGAAATGAAAGCATATGGATAAGTATCGATTGATGGACGAGATCCTGTCGGAATATATGAGGTCAGTCGTGACCATTAGATTGAATAAAGAAACGAGGGCGTTAATGTCTCAACCCCTTTCCTTTTATATTCGTGAATAACGAAGAAATCGGGACCGTAAATCCCCAGGGTCTGTGGAAGTATCTCGACCGTTCATCGATAGGGACACATGGCTGTCGGTAAGCATTTCGGCATTTTGGTACCCAGAATACCGAAGGGCGTATTCCCCTTGTGCTCGCAAGTCCCGAAATCCCGACTTGCAAAATCCCGAAATGCTAACATGTGGGTAAGTTAAGTGTTTATGGAGTTTCAGCACCCGGGGTGTCTAGATGCGAGTCCTCTCACACTCATGAGTTCCGAAATCTCGACATATGAAAACCTCGAAATTGGTCGAGGTTATGACGAAAGGGTGTATCGGCTTTTCGACACCCGGGTAGTCGAGGAGTGTGGATCTTCGACCTCTGGTATCACGAAGTCCCAATATGCGAAATTTTGACTTGCGAAATCCAGTTATGGCATAGTGTGACTTGGGTCGGTGCTTTTGGTATTTTGGTATCCAGAAGACCCAAGGATAAGATCCTCATGTCATCACACATCGCGAAATCCCGAAGTATGAAACCTCGAAAAGGTCTAGCGTGGGTAAGCCTTGGTGTTTCGATGTTTCGACAACCGGGAAACCCAAGGGTCAGTCTTCGTATACACGTCAGTCCCAAAAATCCCGATGGGTGAAGTATCGAAAGAACAATATGCGGATAGGTTACGAGACTTCGACATTTCATAAATCAGAATACTCAAGGGCGTATTCCCTTGTACCCGCATCTCCCGAAATCCTGACTTGCGAAGTCCCAAAATGACTTAGCACGGACGGTATTTGGTGTGACGACATTTCGACACCCTGGATACCTGACGGTAAGTTTTCTTATGCTCACTAGTCCCGAAAACCTAGTCCGCGAACTCCTGAAATGGACTGAGCGACATATATACACAGTTATACGTATGTTAAGGATGTTGGACTTTCGGCTTCCGGGAAACCTAAGTGCAAGACCTCTTGTCGTCGCATATCCCGAAATACCGATGGCGGAAACCCTGAAACAGGGAAGTATGTTAAGAGTTAGTATTTCAGAGTTCGGCTCCCGGAAGACCCTGATGTGAGGCCTTCTGTCATCGCATCCCTCGAACTCCCGACTTGCGAAATCCCGAAGAGATAGAACATAGTGAAGTGTAATGTTTTAGTGTTTCATCACCCGGGACATCTAGAGGCAAATGTCTTGTCCTCGCATATCGCGAAATCCCGATAGGCGAAATCCTGAAATGGATTGGCACATGTGGTTTGGTATTTCTGCTTTTCGGTGCCCATAACTCCCAAAGGTCAGTTTTCCTCGTGTTCGCCAGCCGTGGAATTTTTGAAGGATGAAACCTCGAAGTGAAACAGGGAATACCTGCATCATGACTTCCCTGTATCGCAAAAGTCGATGAGTACCCTCCACTAAGGCCTGTGGCCATAACCGTCGATCAGACGAGTGCGGATAAGGGAGGGCAGGTTTTGTATCAGGCCCCGTAGGGATTCAAGGAATTCTATTCCTCGAAGAAAAAGAAGAAAAGCCCGAAAATTTTCAAATTTCCTAGTGGGTATCTGACAAAGATCACTGTTGATATTAGTTTGTGCCTTACGAGAGGTGGTTGATGCAATGTTGATGTAACCCTAACCTTGCAATGTATTACAAGCAAAGGTTAGGTCTTTTGAGTCCCGCATCAAATCCCCATCCTTATGTGTGGTTGTAAATAGAGCATTTGGGATTTGGATATGTTGAGTCCATCTTCATTTATAATGGAGCTTCACATAGGGTTGAAAAAAGGAGCCAAGGTCTTCTTAGTCTGTTTTTCTTCATCATCTCAAAGACTGCCTATCTGGCTAAAATGAGTGGGACAGTATGTTGATTTCAGGATATCTATTCATTGATGTTGGTCTTGTCTCGCTCAGAGATGGATTACTTTCTGCATTTTAATTTTTTGTTTTCTTTCTGTTGGTCAGTATAGGGGATAATATTTTTCTCTTAGTCCTTGGTTATGGGATCTATCTATGTGGACTCTTGTCATTTTTTCAGCGATGACATCCTTCACAATGGTGCTCTGGATAGCAGGTTCCATGGCTCTCACAACCCCTCTAATATTTAAATCTGCACAATTCTCTGAGCATCATTGACATGGTGATGGAGCTTTTTTCCTTGTCAACCTGGTCTGGTACTCTATTCATGCTAGAGCATACTCTCTCCCTTGAAGTTAGGGAAGTCATCGTTAAACTATCATGCTTTCTGGGGATACTCTCCCCAAAAGTCAAGGAGGTCACATGGTTCAACACCCATGCTTATTTTTTAATTATTTTTATACAATTTAACTTAATTTTGGTTCTCTTTATGTAAATATATTTTTATTATAATTTACTTATTTGAAATTTATAAAAACAAATTATGGTTTTAAAATTATATTTACATGAAAAAATATCCTATATTTGGAAATTACTCAATTAAATATGTTTTTAATAACAAATCTTATACATTTATCTTAAATATCAATATTTATTAATAAATACAATATTAATTTTAAATAACTATTAATAAATAAAACAACAATATATTAACATCAAAATGATCATAAATCTAACTTATTATATGCATGAATACATAGATATAAAAAATGTACCTTATAACTATGATAAGTGCATTTTTCTAAGGTAAACATGGAAGGTTTTAATAGAATATTAATTTTCGAAAATGATATAATGATTTCATTAGAAAATAAAAAAGTTCAATTAATTTAATTATTAATATGAATTTCACTTGGATTGGGTGATAGGGAGGCAGGTTGCGTTAAACAAAGCGCCTCAGGACCTGTCCTTACATGGCACCCTGATAACCGGCCATGTCCACCCGGATCCTCGATCGTTGTCATCTTAACATAATTCCTGAGATTTCATCTTCAATACCTAGTATGCGAGAATACTCACCTCATGTTGCCTTCGTTTATTCCATCCTGGTTCAACTCTTTTGGAATCCTCTGCACTCAATGCTTGTAATGGCATTGCATGACACTGGCCCATATCTCTCGCAGACGTATTCTCCCCAGACTGACTATATCTGTGTCTCTCCTCGTTTCCCAGCATGCTTCTCGTCACCTGTATACCTCCGCAATCATCCTCCCTAATCCCTTGGTTTGCACTCTACCACCTTTCTTGTTTCTCTCCATCCCTTCGCTGCTACCACTCTCATACTCGTGCCTTACCCATGCCCTCACAGTCCCTCAATGCCTTGTGGCTCTTAGTTCCAACGCACACATAGGCATAGAGGTGGTTCGTTAGCTCGTTTGTCCCAAGCCACTACTAAACAAGTGACATAAACTTATGAATCTCACACCCCACTCGAGATTCAAGCTGAATTGGACCTAGTAGAAGCGGATGCACGAGTTCTTTGGCACTTCATTGAAAACGAAATTGTGGACGTGAATAATGGCTCATGGGTTCCTAATATGAGTTCTTATCGAGACAAAACCACCCTCTACTCGAAGACAGTGGACCTGTATTGGATTCTCAAGATTCTCATGGGAAAATTCCTTGTGGAAAGGAACAAAGACCGCCAAGAAAGTTTCATGTAGTTGGATGATGTCCAAAGGAATCTAAAGGAAATGGACCACAATATCAATGTGATTGCATGCAAAGACATCGAGATGGAAGGTGTCAACATGGATCTTCCCTGACAACAAGAGCCTCCTCCTGTAGGGTTTACCGGTCCACCAACTTGATTTCTCATGCTCTTTTTACTAGTTTTTCGTTTATCAGTCTCAGGGGTTTGGAGACATTTTCCTCAAATCTTGCTAGTTATCATGATGAATTTAGACATCCTCCAAGCCTCTATTGCACTAGCTTTGTTTTTAGACTTTGCAATTTACTATTTTTTCAACTTTAAGAACAAGAGTACAACACAACCTACTCCTATGTTGCTTGTCTGGTTTCCCCCATAAAAAGTCCATATTATATAATGCTTTCATATTTTGAATTCATTTATAATATGAAATTTTAAATTAAATTTTACAATAATAATTACTAATATTTAAATTTAATAACCTATAAAATGAGAAATAATTAATACCAAAAAAAATTGTCATATAATTATAATAATTAATATATAAACTTAGTAAGATACTATTAAAATACAAGGTAATTATTATTGTATAAATTTTAAGTACATTGTCTTTTTCTTCCACAATTAAAAAAAATATTTTTTATTTAAAATGATAAACAAATAATATATATATATATATATATATATATTTTAAATAAAAAGTGGATCCTTTATATTATACTGTCACAAAATACATATAGCTGGCATGCAAGGGCCAGCTGTCCTGCCAACAGAGGAAACTAGGACAGCTGGCCTGTCCACAGTAATATTCAAAATAAGGCGGAGAGTTTCGCCACCCTGCCCGAAGGAAAGCAGGGATTTGTTCTATGAAAGCTGTCTTAACAAGAACCATGCTGTAGCTAATTAAACTAAAAACCATAGTAATTGAAAATAGCATTGGAACCATGAAAGCAGAGAACCTGATCAGTCAGGATTGCCACCCTTGCCGGGGAAAACGAAGGGCTGCGCGCAGGTAGGACACTGGCGGCGAGGAGTGGCCTTTGAGTAGGCCGCGTAAAGCATGTCCAGTCTCTGGCTGAGTCTCATAGCGCTGAAAGCCTGGTCCTACACAAGGCTGCGCATTTCGAAGATTAGCTCGAGATGTTCCGGATGCAACAACTGTGGTGAGGGAGGTGGACTTCTCTCCAGCTCCGATGCGTCTTGGCTCGGCCTCTTTTCTTTGCTCGACGATGTTCCTTGCTCCTGCGCCCCCGTGGTGTTATCCAGGGTCTCCTCCATGACTATGCAGACCAGATAGATGACAGTTGGATCAGTAGCGGGTTGCGGGAGGATGCTCGGAGTATGGGGAGATGGTGAACCCCCGAGGCGCATTGGAGGAGCCTGGTCATTAGGGATGTTGGGCCATGGTTCCTCCTCCATAAGCGTTCCAGGCGTCGGAAGTGTTGCGGCTGGGTGGCTCTGCGCTTCCTCCAGACCGTGCGAATTGCTTGGACAAATCTTTGGTGTCGCTTCCTCCGTGAAGCAGCTGCGTACCAGCGGGCTCCTCGCCTTGGTCGTCCCCAGATTCTCGGCATGATAAGCGTGAGGGAGGAGCCTCCTGCTCTGTAAGGTGGCGAATTCACATTGAGACCACGAGAATTATCCCAACTCTTGCCGCTGTATGATACATAAACCAGGAGAGAGAGGGCCATTAACACCGAGAGCTTAGTGCTCTGGCGTTCCGTCCCTTTTTCGCATGCGAAGAGATCCATACATCCTTCAAAAGTTACGGAGGTAGAGCCTGTATTAACTTCTCACAACCCGAAGAGAGGCCTCCATTAATGCCCCATCTAATGCCGCCTCCACGTGCTCGGGCTGCCCCTCCACCTGCCTCATATGCGCTCGTGGCACCCCATCCGGGGGATAAACAAATAATATATTAAGATATTAATGAATTATTATAATTTATTAAGGATTATAATATTATTATAATTTTTAATTAGTATATTAATATATTTAAGTGATAAGTATTTAGTATAATGAATTTATGGAATGTATTTAGTATAGTGAATTTATATTTGATAAGTATTTAGTATAATGAATTTATGGAATGTATTTAGTATAGTGAATTTGTATTTAGTATAATGAATTTATGGAATGTATTTAATATAGTAAATTTATATTTGATATGATGTTAATAATATTTATAAGAATTAATTATTAAAAAGTGATCTATGTATTTAACATTTATAGTATTTAAAAGTTAAAGTTTAAACTACATTTCCATTGTTGATATAACAACTTATTTTTAAATATAAATTTAGAATAAAAACATTATGAAATAATAAAATTTACTAATAAAACAATAAATTTTTTTTACAAACAAATGTGTTACAAAATATATCATTTTATTGCAACAAAATGATAAATTTTTGAAAAAAAATAAGTTTTAGATTTCAACAAAATATTAAATTTTGAAAAAGGGGACAATGATTTCATAAGGATATTAAAAATCTTAAAATTTTAAATTACTAATATGAACATGATAAGATAGACAAGTATTAATGCATTATCATATTTCAATAAAAAAAAATGAAATGATTTTCAATTCGATAAACACAAATTAATGCTTAACAGCTTTAGTGAACATAATTTTAATGAGACAACATCTAAATGAAGGATCACTATACCATGAAAATTATCTAGAAATTTGAAGATCATTGTTGGTATATTCAAATGATATTTCAATCCCCATTAGATCATTGGTTCAAATCTCATGGGGACGGGTTGAGGGTGGGAGCCATTTGTGGGGGAATAAAACTGCCCCACGGGGCATCCACGCTCGACCAAGTCTCGCACAATCTTGGTGACAACATCCCACTCATGGGCAAATCGTTCTTTCATCCAACATTGGGGTTGGCCTCGACCTAGGCACAACCTAGCTAGAAAAAATGATATCTTAATCACCTTTCTACAATATCAAATCCTAATGCAAAATCAATTCAAAATTAATATGCTTTTAAGGGACATCAACTTGGAATTGACATCAAATCTTGTAGAAGTAAGAACAATACAAGTCAGCCTTTTATTTCTTACAACTAAACATGGGAAAACATAGTTAACTTGCATGTATAATCATTCTCATCATAATTTTCATTTGATTTTGTGTTCTGTTTATGCCCGCAACAACATGATCCATGGACCTTTCCTTTGAGAAGGATTTTTTTGGCTTGCCTCTTGAAAAATAACCTTATGCAGACCATAAAAATAAGTTGATACATTGTGTCTCGACCCTCATTCAAGTTGATTTGCAAATAATCCAATAAAATATGTTAGTTTCAAGATCAACTATGTAGATACTAGTAATTGAAAATGAAATTTGATCAATCACATCAAAACACATTTCATTGTGATTGGCTTATGAAGATCACATTTATTATCTTTGTCAAACCTCCAAGGGAACATAGCATAACAAATTTTATTCTAGGATTATGACTTCATGAAAGACATTGAAGATTGAGCATAAACCATTTCAAGATTGAATAGATACAAGCCATCGAAAACATGGAGAGGATTAACACATAAATAACGAGAGAAACTTTCTAATTAAGATGGATATAAATTAACACATTAAGAAAATGATATACTAACAAACTAATTACACCAAAATATTTTTCAAGAGAAACATATACTAGAAGAGTTAGTTTATTGCTATGGATACTAAATTGACCATTATGACACAAAACTACCAATAACGAAAAACACAAATACACATTGAGCTTAACAAGGATAATTCAAGTTTCAATAGTCTATTTACAAAACAATAAAAAAACATGTATACCCTCGAAAATAATGTGACAGGTAACAAGGTACTAGTTGAAGATAATAAAATATGTGTATCATCCCAAAACAATTCTAAGTATTATTTATATCTTAATATGTTTTGGCTTGTATAATACAACCTACCTAAAATAATTTTTTAAGTTTTAATAACAAGAGAAAACTATGAACTCTTATATTATCATACCTTTGGAAACAATCACAAACATACAATCAATGTACTTGTCAAAAGATTAATAATCAACATACCAGATATTGCATTGGGCAACAAGCAATCAAATTCGTTTACATCCACCTACCTTCATTACTTTACATTTTTTACACAAAAATGAGTTTTTAGACAACTCTTAACTAACCTTAAAGGTGCTAGGTTGTAAAGTAACCCACTAAGTTGAGTAATAATTATCCTAAAAATTTAAATACATTGTTTTTTTTCATAATTAAAAAAAAAAAAATTATTTAAAATGATAAAAGGATACATTTGCATATGCTCAAAGCATTTAGAAAGAGATAAAATAAAAAAAATTCTCTTATAACTTCACATACTTACTAATATAGTATTACGGTTTAATAAATCTTAGAAAAACTTCCACAAAAAGATTAAAAAAATCTCTTTCTCACATGACTTTGTTGTTAAAAAAATTTCTTTCCACAAATGTATAAATTGTACTTTAATTAAATGCATTTTTTTTGTAAAACATTAATCTATTAAGATTTTAATGAATTTATTATAATTCATTAAAGATTAGAATATTATTAAACTTTTTAACTAGTATATTAATGTATCTAATGGCTAGCCCGGATGGGGTGACACGTAGCCCAAGGGAGGCTACACATCTCTCCCATGAAAATTGTCATAAATATGATGGACCATCATCCCACACACCCCATTCTTGGATGGAGGGCAACCATAAAAGCTTGCAGATGAAGGGAGGACAACTCACTTGCGCCAGATTAATGGAGGCCTCGATGATTAATGATAGGAGGGTGATGCCGAGTACGGGTGGTATCATAGTGGTCATGTCCGCCCCTCGATTAACTATCCAGCTTAGCCATGGCATTCAACACTTTGCCTCAGTGCTTTGTCACTTGGCTTTGCCCAGGAACTTGGTTTTGGCACAATCGGTTCTCTTGGTTTTGATCCAGTTGGTTCTTCACCCCCCAGGATCCATCATGCCTAGAGAGAGAGGAAGCCTGGGCGAGGTCTTGCCTGGTACAGTCGTGCAACCAGGAAGAAAGGCCTGCATAATTTGGAGAGAGCTTTGTCAATTGCTCAAACTCAACAAATTGCATGACCACATACTCCTCCAATGGCCTTCATGGAGGAGGAATTCCCAGAGGAGCCAATTCAGGTTCCACTGGAATCCCTCCTCTACATGGTCTCGAATGACTACTTGCACCCCAGCACCAGAACAGAGGTGGACATGGATGGCACCACTTGCATTGTTCAAGAGGAATTCCTCCACACGGTCTCAGATACCCACATTCGCCCCAACACCAGTGGGGTTGTTACAGGAATATCGACGGCCATGGATGGCGCCACTTGCATTATTCAGGAGGAGTTCCCCACCACTGCGCCTCCACCTCTTAACAGAGTTGAGAATTGCACCCATCCTCTTCATCCTGGAGCAACTGGAGCTTATTTTTGACATCATAGGTTATATGGCAGACCAACTCCATCTAGACACCCTCATCATCAATGCATCGACATGTTGTTCATTGTCTTTTCGAACGCTCCAACCAAACAAAGGTGCCTGACCTGCACGCACCCCTACGTGCTCAAGTCAGCGATGACATCCTTCACAATGGTGCTCTGGATAACAGGTTCCATGGTTCTCACAACTCCTCTAATGTTTAAATCTGCATAATTCTCTAAGCATCATTGACACGGTGATGGAGCTTTTTTCCTTGTCAACCTGGTGTGGTACTCTATTCATGCTAGAGCATACTCTCTCCCTTGAAGTTAGGGAATTCATCGTTAAACTATCATGCTTTCTGGGGATACTCTCCCCAAAAGTCAAGGAAGTCACATGGTTCAACTCCCATGCTTATTTTTTAATTATTTTTATACAATTTAATTTAATTTTGGTTCTCTTTATGTAAATATATTTTTATTATGATTTATTTATTTGAAATTTATAAAAACAAATTATGATTTTAAAATTATATTTACATGAGCAAGTATCCAATATTTTTGGAAAGTACTCAATTAAATATGTTTTTAATAACAAATCTTATACATTTATCTTAAATATCAATATTTATTAATAAATACAATATTAATTTTAATTAATTGTTAATAAATAAAACAACAATATATTAACATCAAAATGATCATAAATCTAACTTATTATATGCATGGATACATAGATATAAAAAATATACCTTATAAGTATGATAAGTGCATTTTTTAAAGGTATACAGGGAAGGTTTTAATAGAATATTAATTTTTGAAAATGATATAATGATTTCATTAGAAAATAAAAAAGTAAAATTAATTTAATTATTAATATGAATTTCACTTGGATCGGGTGATAGGGAGGCAGGTTGTGTTAAACAAAGCACCTCAGGAACTACCCTTACATGGCACCCTGACAACCGACCATGTCCACCTGGATCCTCGACCGTTGTCATCTCAACATTGTTATCCCCGATATCTAGGGATAACTAGGAGATCATGTCTCGAGGCCCACAGGTCCTAGACATGGAGTACTGAGAGTAGGATTGACTTGAGCATGGTCTTGGAGGACCCATCTTTCCTTTTCTTCGTCAGGTTGTCCTATCAACAGCAGCAGCTTCCATCACCATCGGCTTGGACTTGCATCGGAGAGGGCTCTTGCTCCATGCCTTCCATCACCATCTAAGCTTGGACTCAGACGAGAAGACTCTTGCCCTATGAGGTAATTGGTCCGTATCATGGTATGTGTCATATTTGGATCATTATAACCCTCTTATATATGCATTAGGTTCCTTTCATTTTTGATGACTGCTTGGATCTACACTAATCCACTTGACCACCGCTGGGGTGATTGATGGGGTGACGAAGTTGATATTCATGGGTTTTGGTTTGCTACCAAAGGGGATTTATGTGAGCTATCGTCTCGCCCTAACCATTTCCTTATCATATTTACATCTTATATCTCGCAAGACATCCATCCCATTCCCTATTCCAGCCATTAGGATGACCTTTCAGTAGTCATAATCATTCTCGTAGAAGAAGGGGACAGGCCTGTGGGGTATAAGCAGCTGGTAAAAAGATAAAGCCATAGGAAATAAAACCCAGAGATGCTCCGCCACCCAGGGATCCTCGTGAAGGCAATAAAAGGCCTCTCGATAAGAAACTAAAGGGACCCTAAGAAAATAATAAACAAGACTCCTAACTAAGAGGATGGAGGTCTCATCAATGCTCTAATCTATTATGTTCATATAGGTATCCAAAGAAGATGATGAATACACTATCCGGTCACCACGCTGTATGCAGTTGACCTTGGTTGCATGGGCTAAGGGAAAGGGCTTCATCACTTGTCGCACTTTATCATCTCCTACAATACTGCACACACTGCCGCCTTTGTCACTAAGCCAAGGCAAGAACTCTCCTCGCTGCACCTTGGAAGTAAAAAGAAAGAAAACAATAAAAATAAAAAGGATAAAGGTAATAAAGGCTTGGAAAAAGTGCATCCATGACTCGTATAGTTTCTCCTACAAGGAACCTATTGCATAACACCTCGCCTTTGGTCTTATCAGATCGGACATCCCTAAAACCATATCACCATAAAACATGGGTTTGAATGATCTTCCGAGGAAAATTTCCATCTCTTGTGAGTGTTAGCCCAATAGGTTGTTTTGCTCTGCCTCTTTAGCTTTGTATAGTAGATATGTAATATCTTTGAGCTCTTATGATATGTTAGAGATTTCATGCATTATTTGATAACTTTAATGATGAAATTAGATTCCGCATTGTTATGATCCCGAGGGACTGATGAGCCCATGGAGGGCGAGTCTTTGATGTGCAGGACCATACTGCAGGACAAAAAGGACCTAGACACATGGGGATATGATTAGTTCTGACCTCCATGGCTAAAGAGCCCATCAGATGGTTGCCGGGATGGCAGAGGTAGGACAACTATGCATCAACCCTGCATGAAGAAGAAGAAGGATGTCCTCACTGTGGACTCTTTTAAGTGTAGCCCGACTTAGGGGATCACCCATTGTAGATGAGATGATGGCTTTGTTGGACAGGACGCCACCAGTGATAACCGGACGCTTTCTTTCCTCGAGGATGTGGCGCAAGGTGCTTCTAATCCATTTGGCACGTGGTACTGGTAGGAGCATCTCTAGAAGGCCACGGCTCTATTGGATGTCGAGGAGGGATTCAAGCCCAAAAGGGCCAACGCCTTCCTCAGAGGGGCCTCTGACGTCCCCTTTTAGCTCATAATTTTGACATTTTAGCATTTAATGTGACAAATAATGTAATATTGTTGTCACTTTTGTCGACTGCTTTCTAATGATTCCATTTTTGTAATTAAAGGTCATTTGATGATATAAGAAGAGGACGCGAGCCTCATTTTTAGACATAACACAACTCACTCTCTTGTGAGAGATCTCTTTCTAGTTTTTTTTGTCTTGGATTATTGGCTATTGGAGTTGAGGCACTACACTTCTAGGATGATCATCTGCATTGTTATGGTGTTTTTATCATTGAAAGGTGTTACAACTAGGGTTTGATTGGCCTTTCATTGATTTGTAAGTATATTTGCATGCAAAACTTCTTTTGATTGAATGGTTGTAGGCTAAATATCTTACTTTTTATGGTTACATTGTTACATATTTTGCTTAATCATTGAAACTCCTAGGGAGAAAGCACACAAGTAGGTCCTCGCTTTATGTCCCCATGATAAAAAAAAAAAAAAAAAAAAAAAAAAAAAAGGAGAACATAGCCTAGCCATTGCTAAACTACTAGTCTCTTTTCTAAGTTAGTTTTGAAATATAAGTTGAAGAAGGAAGACGTCCTAGGCCTAATTAAGTTTACACCTAGGGTTTTGACCTTTAGGGTTTGAAAAGCCTTGGCTCTACAACACTTTTTAGCCCTAGATTTATATTTTGAAGCTAGTCGTTTTTGCCAAAGAGTTCTAAGGAAAGAGGGAGGAGCATGAGGCGTAGCTTAAGCTACACCGGAATGAGCCTCCTCCCCTTAGGGTTTTGACTTCATGGCCCTGCCATTGCAACACCTTTAAGCCTAACTCTCCCGTCCTTAGATTTAGATTCTCCCAAGAGTTTAGCCTTACTCCTTGACTCCATTTACCCTAAGGCACTAGTCTAATAATGCAACGTTGAGTATTTAGTGTTAAAACAACCTTCTTAAAACTCTTAAATTGAAACCCTAACTAACCCTAGCGACTTGCTAACCCTAATTTGCTGATGACGTCTTGCCTTTTATGAACTTTTGCTTGGTCTTAAAGTTGCGTCTAGGTCATCCATTGATAGACATAGAAGTGTTGAGCATTTTCATTGGCCTATTTTGCTAAACGTCCACCTCTTTGCCTACCAAAACTAACCTAGAATAGGGCTGACGTCACCCTTAGTAGGCTTGACACAACAACATTATATGTGAGCATATTTATGGTATTTAATGCATTGTGGTAATTCGAGGATTGATTTTGTACATTGAATGCTCCATTATTTTGTATTTATTGAAGAAGTAATATTATAAGCCATAGCCTTTATTGCAATCATTGACTTCGTCAATAATTACATTTATTTACGCTCATATATATTAAAGATAGTCATTGACAATTGAAGTACTAACCACTGTTTGCACATTTTAGTTTTTATTATTGCTTTGTCTCGCAAACAGCTGCCCTTTCAGTGGAATACCTTGTCTTTGACTATCTTCCTTGGTGGTAATCTGTGAGGGGAAAACCTATCTTAACTCTTGAGCCTTAATCCCTTTTTCCTTTTCCTTTCAACACCCCAGATTACCTAGGGACGTCTCCCTTGGGATTAGCCACCCTTAATAGAAAGAGCCCCACATCGAGGTGACAATGGGTGGGGAAGCTCCTGTTACGCCAGTTTGACCCTTAACCTTCAGCCACTTAAACTATCCTACAAACTAAGCGATAACAAACATAATTCCTGAGATTTCATCTTCAATACCTAGTATGCGATAATACTCACCTCATGTTGCCTTTGTTTGCTCCATCCTGGTTCAACTCTTTTGGAATCCTCTGCACTCAATTCTTGTAATGGCGTCGCATGACACTGGCTCATATCTCTCGCGGACGTATTCTCCCCAGGTTGACTATATCTGTGTCTCTCCTTGTTTCCCAACATGCTTCTCGTCACCTGTATACCTCCCCAATCATCCTCCCTCATCCCTTGGTCTACACTCTACCACCTTTATGTTTCTCTCCATCCCTTCGCTGCTACCACTCTCATACTTGTGCCTTACCCCTACCCTCACAGTCCCTCAATGCCTTGTGGTTCTTAGTTCCAATGCACACATAGACATAGAGGTGGTTCTTTAGCTCATTAGTTCCAAGCCACTACTAAACAAGTGACATAAACTTATGAATCTCACATCCCACTCGAGATTCAAGTTGAATTGGACCTAGTAGAAGCGAATGCACAAGTTCTTTGGCACTTCATTGAAAATTAAGTTGTGGACATGAATAATGCCTCATGGGTTCCTAATATGAGTTCTTATCGAGCCAAAACCACCCTCTACTCGAAGAAAGTGGACCTGTACTGGATTCTCAAGATTCTCATGGGAAAATTCCTTGTGGAAAGGAACAAAGACCGCCAAGAAAGTTTCATGTAATTGGATGACGTCCAAAGGAATCTAAAGGAAATGGACCACAAGATCAAAATCGCATGCAAAGACATCGAGATGGAAGGTGTCAACATGGATCTTCCCCGACAACAAGAGCCTCCTCTTGTAGGGTTTACCAGTCCACCAACTTGATTTCTCATGCTCTTTTTACTAGTTTTTCATTTATTAGTCTCAGGGGTTTGGAGACATTTTCCTTAGCTCTTGCTAGTTATCATGATGAATCTAGACATCCTCCAAGCCTCTATTGCACTAGCTTTGTTTTTAAACTTTGCAATTTACTATTTTTTCAAATTTAAGAACAAGAGGACAACACAACTTGCTCGTATGTTGCTTGTCTGGTTTCCACATAAAAAGTCCATATTATATAATGCTTTCATATTTTGAATTCATTTATAATATGAAATTTTAAATTAAATTTTACAATAATAATTACTAATATTTAAATTTAATAACCTATTATCAAAATGAGAAATAATTAATACCAAGAAAAAGCGTCATATAATTATAATAATTAATATATTATCTTAATAAGATACTATTAAAATAAAATACAAGGTAATTATTATCGTATAAATTTTAAGTACATTGTATTTTTCTTCCACAATTAAAAAAAATATATTTTATTTAAAATGATAAAAAAATACATTAACATATGTTCAAAGTATTAAGAAAAAGATAAAACAAAATCTCTATCTTATAACTTCGCATACTATACTAATATAGTATTATGACTTAATTAATCTTAACAAAACATCCACGCAAGAAATTAAAAAAAAAAAAAAACTCTTTCTCATTTGTCTTCGTTATTGATACATACTATAGTATTATGGCTTAATGGCTTAATAAATCTTAACAAAACTTCAACACAAGTACAAATTGTACTTCAATTAAATGCAATTTTTTTTTTAATTAATATATTAAGATATTAATGAATTATTATAATTTATTAAAGATTATAATATTATTATAATTTTTAATTAGTATATTAATGTATTTAAGTGATAGGTATTTAGTGTAAATAAAAAAATAATCATTGTTCAGATAAAAACAAATTTTCACGAGTTTTATAGTGAAATTGGGCATTGGTCAATTCCTAAAAAGTCATGGGATGGAAGAGTGTGTCACCTTTGTGAAACTAAGGTTGAAGATGAACATCACTTTCTCTTAGATTATCCTATACCCATATTAGATCTCATTTTCAAAATATTTATCACACTACCAACCTTCCTAACCTCTTAACTCAACAGAAGTATGGTGATCTTGAAAAGTTTCTCTTAATGTTTTTCGAGCATAGAAACAAAATTCTAAAGAATCACAAGTAATCACTTACCCTCTTAAGGTCTGATAGACCAATTCGGTCTTAGTGGACGTTAATCATCATCATCAATATAATGAATTTATGTATTTTCTTTGTAAACAAATAATATATTAAGATATTGATAAATTATTATAATTTATTAAAGATTATAATATTATTATAATTTTTAATTAGTATATTAATATGTTTGAGTGATAAGTATTTAGTATAATAAATTTATGGAATGTATTTAGTATAGTGAATTTGTATTCAGTATAATGAATTTATGGAACGTATTTAGTATAGTGAATTTATATTGGATAAGTATTTAGTATAATGAATGTATGGAATGTATTTAGTATAGTATAGTGAATTTATATTGGATAAGTATTTAGTATAATGAATGTATGGAATGTATTTAGTATAGTGAATTTGTATTTAGTATAATGAATTTATGGAATGTATTTAGTATAGTGAATTTATATTTGATATGATACTAATAATATTTATAAAAATTAATTATTAAAAAGTGATTTAAGTATTTAACATTATTAGTATTTAAAAGTTAAAGTTTAAACCACATTTCCATCGTTGATATAACAACTTATTTTTAAATATAAATTAAAAATAAAAACATTATGAAATAATAAAATTTACTAAAAATTAAAGCAATAAAAATGTTTTACAAACAAATGTGTTACAAAATATATCATTTTATGCAACAAAATGATAAATTTTTGAAAAAAATAAGTTTTAGATTTCAACAAAATATCAAATTTTGAAAAAGGAGACAATGATTTCATAAGGATATTAAAAATCTTAAATTTTAAAATTATTAATATGAACATGATAAGATAGACAAGTATTAATTTTTTGAAAAAAAAAAGTTTTAGATTTCAACAAAATATTAAATTTTGAAAAAGGAGAATGATTTCATAAGGATATTAATAATCTTAAAATTTTAAATTATTAATATGAACATGATAAGATAGACAAGTATTAATGCATTATCATATTTCAATAAAAAAAATTGAAATGATTTTTAATTCGACAAACACAAATTAATGATTAACACCCTTAGTGAACATAATTCTAATGACACAACATCCAAATGAAGGATCAATATACCATGAAAATTATCTAGAAATTTGAAGATCATTGTTAGTATATTCAAATGATATCTCACATTAGATCACTGGTTCAAATCTCATGGGGATAGGTTGAGGGTGGGAGCCATTTGTGGGGGAATAAAACTGTCCCACGAGGCATCCACGCTCGACCAAGTCTCACACAATCTTGGTGACAACATCCCACTCATGGGAAAATCATTATTTCATCCAACATTGGGTTGGCCCTGACCTAGGCACAACCTAGTTGGAAAAAATGATATCTCAATCACCTTTCTACAATATCAAATCCTAATGCAAAATCAATTAAAATTAACATGCTTTTAAGGGACATCAACTTGGATTTTACATCAAATCCTGTAGAAGTAAGAACTATACAAGTCAGCCTTTTATTTCTTACAACTAAACATGGGAAAACATAGTTAACTTGCATGTATAATCCTTCTCATCATAATTTTCATTTGATTTTGTGTTCTGTTTATGCCCGCAACAACGTGATCCATGGACCTTTCCTTTGAGAAGCATTTTTTTGGCTTGCCTTTCGAAAAAAAACCTTATGCAAACCATAAAAATAAGCTGATACATTGTGTCTCAACCCTCATTCAAGTTGATTTTCAAATAATCCAATACAATATGTTAGTTTCAAGTTCAACTATGTATATGCTAGTAAGTGAAAATGAAATTTGATGAATTACATCAAAACACATTTCATTGTGATTGCTTATGAAGATCACATTTATTATCTTTGTCAAACCTCCAAGGGAACATAGCATAACAAACTTTATTCTAGGATTATGACTTCATGAAAGACATTGAAGATTGAGCATAAACCATTTCAAGATTGAATAGATACAAGCCATCGAAAACATGGAGAGGATTAACACATAAATAACGAGAGAAACTTTCTAATTAAGATGGATATAAATTAGCACATTAAGAAAATGATATACTAACAAACTAATTGTACCAAAATATTTTTCAAGAGAAACATATACTAGAAGAGTTAGTTTATTGTTATGGATACTAAACTGACCATTATGACACAAAACTACCAATAACGAAAAACATGAATACACATTGAGCTTAACAAGGATAATTCAAGTTTCAATAGTCTATTAACAAAACAATAAAAAAAACATGTATGCCCTCAAAAATAATGTTACAGGTAACAAGGTACTAGTTGAAGATAATGAAATATGTGTATCATCCCATGACAGTTCTAAGTATTATTTATATCTTAATATGTTTTGACTTGTATAATACAACCTACCTCAAATAATTTTTTAAGTTTTAATAACAAGAGAAAACTATGAAGTCTTATCTTATCATACCTTTGGAAACAATCACAAACATGCAATCAATGTATTTGTCAAAAGATTAATAATCAACATCCTAGATATTGCATTGGGCAACAAGCAATCAAATTCTTTTACATCTACCTACCTTCATTACTTCACATTTTTTACACAAGAATGCATTTTTGGACAACTCTTAACTAACCTTAAAGGTGCTAGGTTGTAAAGTAACCCACTAAGTTGGGTAATAATTATCCTAAAAATTTAAATACATTGTTTTTTTTCATAATTTAAAAAAAATAAAAAATAAAAAATAAAATAAAATAAAAAATAAAAAAAAATTATTTAAAATGATAAAAGCATACATTAGCATATGCTCAAAGCATTTAGAAAGAGATAAAATAAAAACAAATCTCCTATAACTTCACACACTTACTAATATAGTATTATGGTTTAATAAATCTTAAAAAAAACTCCATAAAGAGATTAAAAAAATCTCTTTCTCACATGACTTCGTTTTAAAAAAAATCTCTTTCCACAAATGTATAAATTGTCCTTCAATTAAATGCATTTTCTTTGTAAAACATTAATCTATTAAGATCTTAATGAATTTATTATAATTCATTAAAGATTAAAATATTATTATACTTTTTAACTAGTATATTAATGTATCTAACGACTAGCCTGGATGGGGTGACACGTAGCCCAAGGGAGGCCACGCATCTCTCCCATGAAAATCGCCATAAATATGGTTGACCATCATCCCACACACCCCATTCTTGGATGGAGGGCAACCATAAAAGCTTGCAGATGAAGGGAGGACAACTCACCTGCGCCAGATTAATGGAGGCCTTGATGATTAATGACAGGAGGGTGATGTCGAGTACGGGTGGTAGCATAGTGGTCATGTCTGCCCCTCGATTAACTATCTAGCTTAGCCATGGCATTCAACACTTTGCCTCAGCATTCTGTCACTTGGCTTTGCTTGGGAACTTGGTTTTGGCATAATCAGTTCTCTTGGTTTTGGTCCAGTTGGTTCTTCACCCCCCAGGATCTACCATGCAGAGAGAGAGAGAGAGAGGAAGCTCGAGCGAAGTCCTGCCTGGTACAGTCGTGCAACTAGGAAGAGAGGCCTGCATAATTTAGAGAGAGCTCTGTCAATTTTTTGAACTCAATGATTTGCACGACCACATACTCCTTCAATGGCCTTCGTGGAGGAGGAATTCCTAGAAGAACCAATTCAGTTTCCACTGGAATCCCTCCTCTACATGGTCCCGAATGACTACTTGCGCCCCAACATGCATGAGATCCATGGTCAAGTGGCGCCATCCATGCATGAGGCGGCCATGGATGGCGCCACTTGCATTGTTTAGGAGGAATTCCTCCACACGGTCTTAGATACCCACATTCGCCCCAACACCAGTGGGGTTGTTACAGGAATATCGACGGCCATGGATGGCGCCACTGGCATTATTCAGGAGGAGTTCCCCACCATTGTGCCTCCACCTCTTAACAAAGTTGAGAATTGCACCCATCCTCTTCATCCGAGAGCAACTGGAGCTTATTTTTGACATAAGAGGTTATATGGCAGACCAACTCCATATAGACACCCTCATCATCAACTGCATCGACATGTTGTTCATTGCCTTTTCGAACGCTCCAACCAAACAAAGGTGCCTGACCTGCACACACCCCTACGTGCTCAAGTCAGCGATGACATCCTTCACAATGGTGCTCCAGATAGCAAGTTCAATGGTTCTCACAACCCCTCTAATGTTTAAATCTGCACAATTCTCTGAGCATCATTGACACGGTGATGGAGCTTTTTTCCTTGTCAACCTAGTCTGGTACTCTATTCATTTCTTACCTAGTTTTCATTTTCAGAGATTATTAGTATGCTCAGTTTACACAAACAGTTCTTTCATCACTACCACCCGCCACCTGCTCTGGTTTCCATCAAATTGGTAGGGCAAGTGGCAGATGCCCTTTTTTGGCCGGAAGCATAATAGGAGGCCACCTGTTTTGGTTTCCACTAGTTTGGAGGAACATGTAGCAAGCCAATGACATGTATCAATTTTGTACAATGACAACTCATTAATAGGAATTACCTATTTTTTCTTTACAAAAAAAATATATCTAATGGCTAGGTATTTAGTATAATGAATTTATGGTAGTTATAAATTTAACTAGTATAATTTTTAACTAGTATATTAATGTATCTAACAACTGGGTATTTAGTATAATGAATTTACATAATGTATTTAGTATAGTAAATTTATGGTAGTTATGATATTACTAATATTGGTTAGAATTAATTATTAAAAAGTGATTTCATGATAGTTATGATGATTTTAACATTTGTATTATTTAAAAGTCAAAAGTTTAGTATAATGAATTTATGGAATATATCATGTTTTTAACATTTGCAGTATCTAAAAGTCAAAGGTTAAACCATAGTTTCATGATGATATCATAATTTATTTTTAAATATGAATTTAGAATAAAAACATTATAAAATGATTAAATTTATGGAAAATTGTATTATTGCAAAGCAATAAAAATGTCTTACAAACAAATGTGCTACAAAAGATATATCATTTTATTGCAACAAAAATGATAAATTTTTGAAAAAAATAAGTTTTAGATTTCAAAAAATATTAAATTTTGAAAAAAAGACAATGATTTCACAAGGATATTAAAAATCTTTTTTTTTTTTTTTTAATTATTTATATGAACATGATAAGATAGACAAGTGTTAATGTATTATCATATAACAATATAAAATTTTGAAATAATTTTCAACTCGACAAACACTTAGTGAACATAATTCTAATGACACACCATCAAAATGAAGGATCACTATACCATGAAAATTATCTAGAAATTTGAAGATCATTTTTAATATATTCAAATGATATCTCAATCACCTTTCTACAATATCAAATCCTAATGTAAATCTCTAATGTCAAAGTTTTTTTTAATCGTGAATCAACATGGATTTTACATCAAGTCCTATAGAAGTAAGAAATATACAGGTTTGAATGTCTATTTAAAAAATGTGACTTCAATAGATTAACAAAACGTTACACTAAACTTCCACACACCGTTTATTTCTTACAACTAAATATGGGGAAAACATAGTTAGCTTGTTAGCACAATTTTCATTTGATTTTGTGTTCTCTTTATGCCCGCAACAACATGATTCATGAACCTTGCCTTTGATAAGGGTTTTTTGGCTTCCCTTTTGAACAAAAACCTTAGGCCAGCCACAAAAATAGGCCCATACATATTGTCTGGACCCTCATTCGAGTTGATTTGCAAATGATTCAATACAATATGTTAGCTTCAAGTTTCAAGTTCAACAATGGATACTAGTAAGTGAAAATGAAATTTGATCAATCACATCAAAACACATTCCATTGTGATTGGCTTATGAAGATCACATTTATTAGCTTTGTCAAAACCTCCAAGGGAACATAGCATAACAAACTTTATTCCAAGATTATGACTTCATGAAGATATTGAATATTGAGAATATACCATTTCAAGATTGAAACGATACAGGCCATCGAAAACATGAAGAGCATCAAGAGATCAACTACAAGTTATTGAATATATCATTAAGAGATCAACTAGAAGCTATTGAAGATATCATTTCAGAGAAGGAACTGGTAAATATAGTACTCAATGGTCTTCCCAAGACATGGGATGCATTTTCTGCAAGCATGAACACGAGGAAGGAGTATCCTACATTTGAAGAACTTTGGAATTGATTTGCACAAGAAGAATCAAGGATTAATGCAAAAGATAAAACCCAAAAGAAATACGATGATCAAGGATTCACAGAGAGGTTCACGAATTTAAGGAATAAAAGGAAGTTTGGCTCAAGGAAGAATTCAAATCAAGAGAAAGATATGTCAAAAATACAATGCTTCAACTGTCGAAAATATGGTCACTACAAGAATCATTGTCCCGAGCTAAATAAAAGGAAGGAAACACATGAAGCATCAGTTGTCGAAGAAAGGAAACCCTCAAAGAAGACCAAGTAGGATAAAACATACTTCTTCTTCTAAGACAAGGTAACAATATTCTTCATAGTTCTTGTACATACCATGTTTACATAGTTTCTATACATATCTTGCATATATATTTCTTAGAAGATAAGATGCTCAAAGAGAAACAATACCTATGGAAGAATAACAAGATAAGGATTGATATCACGATGACTTTAAGACAAGCAATACACATGGAAAGATGAATTACATTGATAGAAGTCAACAATCAAAAGGAAAAAACTTGTGACACTTTGCAGAAGGCAATAAAGATGCAGACAAAAGCGTGGACTCTCTTAGATGGAGGGAGCCGATTATATAATTCCAAAAGAAGAACATGCATTCATGCATAAAGCAAGGATTATGAGGGAGCTAATCCTAAATAATATGATCCATTGAATATTATGAAGTATATATCCATGTTCTCATCAATGGTAGCAACCATGAAAAGAAACACGTGTTTAGATTGACTTTAGAAGAAGTCTTCTTCAAAAAGAAGCCTTAAAGTAGCATTGGTTGTCCAGCCACATCCATGATCCTATGATGAAAGGAAGAAAGTTGGAATATTTAGGGAATGGAATCTATAGAAAACTCTATGAACCCAAGAGTGAAACAAAAACATGAGGAAGACCATGAAGATTCCAAGAGATAAAGAAAAACCAGAACAACCAGTCATTATATCGAGAATCACAAGACTACCAGCTTGGTCTGAACTCACTAAAAGAAATCAAGTAGAAGAAATGAAAGTTGTGATGAAGAACATTGTATGAAGGACTTATGATAGAAGCTTTGCAAGATTCGGAACTAGAGGTTCTCCCAAATGGAAGGAGAAGACTATGATGATTGCTTGCTCCAAACATACCTCCACATGAGCCATTATATCTTCTGCAATATCCATGGGTTGGAGTTTACATCAGATGAATGGAAGGATTGTTCTCCTTAACAGAGTAATCAAACAAAGAAGCATATGTAGAGCGACCTCAAGGTTTTGAGGTATACAGAAAGAGACTCTTGTATGCAGATGGAAGAAGAAAACTTGGTGGAGAGCCTCCAATGCACAATAGAATCATGGTGAAAACTTTCTATAACAGAGATATTGTATCATAATGGTTACTCAGAAGTCCAGAATGATGGATTTCTAATCCATGACAAATACTCATGATGACAAAAGAAGTACCACTTGGATATGTTCCAGTTTGAGCCTTACCACGATGTCATAAGCTAGCAGGAAACAAAAGAGCCGAATTCCACCATGATATATTATAATGATCAGAGCTATATGAAGCCTTCAGAGAAAACCAGTGTTCCAGAAAGATCGAAGTACATTGAGATCAAGCATTACATTCTCCATGATGAGTTCCAGAAAAGAGAAGTGGTTCTCCAATACATATCTCCACAAACGAGCAGATAGCAGATATTTTGGTAAAGCCTATGTCCAAGATGAAAAAGTTTGCGTACTCAAGAAACAAGTTGGAGCTCGTGGAGACGACTTCCTTATTGAAAAGAGAAGAGATGACTCCCAGGTTGGGAGGGAGCACTGATGTGTTATTGATTTATGGACAATCATTTTTCAAGTTCGAAAAATG
>SNQJ01S0000299.1:133151-153260 GCA_010110895.2 Picea sitchensis
ATGGAGGACCAAAGTTTCCAAACGAAGGAAAGGTATAAGGTTCCCCAGGAGAAGGGGTTCCTCCATTGGTACTCCCAGGATTCGATGCCATTGATACTGACTCGACCTAAGGTCCACTAAGTAAAACAAACAACACACGCTATGAATATGAGAATCAATCAATCAAACAAAACCTTCCCACGATGAAACCACTAGTTGGTGATGAAATCCAATGTCGCGAGATCAAAATAGGAAGGGGCAGGGATAGAGCGGGTGGATCAATTACGTTGGCAACCGGCTTAACGAACTTACACCTTGGTGCAAGCTTCCACACAGTAATTGTGGATTTACCCTCCAAGAAGCCCGAGTGAGTTTGACCAATGTTTGTTTCAGGTACAGTGAGACTTCCCTTCACCATCACCTTGTGTGAGACCCTAAAGATTGTGGCTACTAAGGTCACCAACTCGTAGTCAACCCCTGGGCGGGTACAGTCGATAGTCCAATCGGAACGTATGGGCAGGATAACATGTCCAAAATCAATCTGAACGACTCCCACACATAATCGTGGGTATACCTCTAAGTGACCCCCAATATACGATCCGACCACTACAAACAGTTGAACCACGGAGGGATAATCTCCGTAACTCACCCGAATGCGACCTCGTGTGTAACCCCTGTGTGAGAGGGGGATCCCAACAAGCCAATACGACAATTGGATTTGACTCTCCCTACCGCAAGATATTAAGTTTGTTCGATAGCTTTGGAAAGTTATCATTTCAACCTATTCCAAAGCCCTACACCTTAAACTAATGTAGGTTTGCTAACAAAGATGTAAAAAAGTCTGATAAATTTTAGTTAAGCGTCGATTTTAATGGTTGTTGTTTACTTAGAGGGTGTACGAAAATGAAACTGATGGAATGATGACTCAATTCCCAAAAATATGCATGAAATATGATAAGCAATCGTTTCTTTTCAATGAACACCTATTTAAGGGAAAGAGGAAGAGTCGTTTTCACTATCAAACACTTGATAAGGAATGCCCTCAATCAATTTTGTTCTCAATCCAATCCAATATGATGCTACAACATTTCAGAAATGCAAACTAATCATTAAGATGTACTTTTGTCATTTTCATGCGAATGATGATCAATTCAATGAAAAACTTGTCCTGCCAACTACCCTTTCAGATCAAGGAGATTCGGACAAGAAAACGCAGATTTCGCACAAACAACACACCCTTTTTGCGATCAAACAAGAGAAAGAAAACAAAAAATGCAAAAGGAAGGAGAAATATATTGGATTAGATGACCTCGAAGAACCAAATGAGAAGAGTCACAGACTTTTAATGTCCTTCACTAGAGTCCCCGCTCAGTCAGATAGGAGAGAAGAAAGCAACAGATCAATTTCAAGCTCTCAATCAACAAAAACTCTAAAAGGATGAAGAAGGGTATAAAAACTGAACGAAAAGGTGTTTAATTCTCAAGATGAAGGATGTCAGAGGTCAAAGGAAGAATCATTGAATCACAAAGTAGCTCAGGAAGCAAAAAAAAACAGGGTTTGAACCTAAAAAAATGCAAATTTTTGAAGAAAAATTGGGCAAAAAGGGTTGGCGCTCTGGTATAAGGGCCACCAGAGCGTTATAAAGATCCGTCCAGCAGCTTAAGGGAGCGTTGGCGCTCTGTTAACATGGGCAGGGGGGCGCCAGGCTCAAAAACCTCATAAAAATGTCAAAAAACCCAAAAATTCAATCAAATTTTGACAATCAGGCTGAGTGTGATGGAGTACAGAGTCAACCAGCAAGTGCAATCAGATGTGAAGGGGTGAACAAGGTTTGGAAACAACCAAAGGTAAGACAAGGTCTATGAGGAAGATCAAAACTAAAAGTTTGATTCGATCCCCAGTGGAGTCGCCAATTGTTGTTGTAGGAAAATCTCCCTGCGGACAGGTAGATCTCCTCAAAGAGCTAGACTCTTAACTCTAAGACAAAAAGTGCTTATCATGGTCACTGACTTCCTTTTAGATCTAGGTGGACTAGTGTGTGAGAAGGAAGGAGAAGAGAAGTACATTTAATCGACGTTTGTCCCTGCACGCTCCGATCTTTCGCTCCTCAAGGAATCTTGTAGACAAACAAAGTACGACCACTTCCTACTCTATCAAGGTTAGCCTTGAATAGATCTATCTACTAAAGAGACAAATTCATGTGAGATTGAACACAAATTAGAAAGAAACAGGCCAAGCAAATTATATTAATGAGGACAAGAACATTGCTTATAGCTGTAGATGGATTGCAACAGTTCTGCCAAGTCCTCTTTGTCTATCGCTTGCTCAAAAGATCCACGATCCAGGCGACAGCAGCTTCGATGATTACTCTTCTCCAGTTCACTGTGTGTTTCCTATGAGATCATAGGTTTCATGCTAGCAATTCTTCCTCTTCCAAATCAAGTGTTTGACATGTGTTAAGTGTCTTTTTGATGTCGTTATAGGCACGACATAGGCATCATGACCGTATGCTTTCTTTGACACTTGCGACACTTGTGAGCAAAATCGACACTTGCAAAGTGAGTAATTTTGATGTGTAACAGGACCATCAACACATTTTTGTAATTTTTTTTTTTTTCTGAAATAGAATGATGCATGACTAGCTTACCAAAAAAAATATTAATATGAACTTAACAATATTGAAAAATGCTAAAATTCATAAATTATTTCAAAATAAAAACTTCTTATTGTATAATGCTCTCATATTTTGAATTCATTTATAGTGAAAATTTAAATTAAATTTTACAGTAATATTACTAATATTTAAATTTAATAACATTTATCAAAATCAGAGATAATTAATACAAGAAAAATTATCATATAAACTTAAGTATATTTACAACAATTATTACTAATATTTAAATTTAATAAGATACTGTTAAAATACAGAATAATTATTTACATTGTTTTTTTTTCCACAATTAAAAAAGTTGGTTTTTATTGAAAATGATAAAAAGATACATTAACATATGCTCAAAGCATTTAGAAAGAGATTAAAAAAATCTCATTCTATATTAATATGGTATTTTGACTTTATAAATCTTAAAATATTGATCCAAATTTTATGAGTAGAACGAAATGAATATAGATTATTATCAAAAGATGCTTAACACAGAATAACATATATACAGTAAAATTGGTTTCTATTCAATAAGGAAATAAGCTGAAATTGTAAAATACAAAGGAAAACAAGCTTGCTAGAATGGTGGCGGCTGATTTCTAAGAAGAGACATGATGACGACGCCCATTCGCAAGAATATGATTACAATGAGGCTCTCAAGGCCTTTTTACAATAAACAGTAATGTCAAAAACCCTAGACAACCAAAAACCTAACCCTAGGAGATGAAGTGCCAAAAGTCATGTGGTCTTCGTTTGGGTAAGTTAGTACATCAACTTCCCAGGGTCGTAACTTTTGCATACGATCTTCGTTTTAGGTGCACAATAGCTCGTTGGAAAGGTCTATCCAAGGACTACACATGTCATATGTGGTGAGTCTTTTAGATATTGATAGCGACGATCCCTAAAAACGTTGTTTAGGGTCTCAAAACAACCCTGGAAGTTAGCGACCCAAAAATTAGGAAAAAACTAGAAAACTGTCAAAATGAGCCGGTTGGAATAGGTGGGAGGCCATCGACATCCATCTGGATCAATCCTCCCCCTAGGAAGCAATGGTCTCCATTGCGTTGAGTGCCCCCATTAGATGAAGAAATTTCTCCTGAATTTGGCCTCGGGTGAACCACTTGCCTTGGTGCAGGAGTTTCCCTTCGTTGACAACTCGATAAAGTTGGATCCTTTGTTGGTGAGTGCCCTTGACCTGTTTGTCCACACTCTAATCACTGGATGCCTGTTGTATGCAGTCGAGGTTGAGATCTGTTGGTGTCATTTGTTCTGCTATCCCTGAGGTGTCCAATAATGGTGGGAAATAAGGTCGAAGGAGATCCACGTTGAACAATGGGTGCAAGCCAAGGAAAGGAGGAATCTTGAGCTCAAAAGCAGTATCACCCACGACTTTGGTGATGGTGTACGACCCATAACGGAGTGGGCGAAGCTTTCAATGGGGTTCAATAAGGCGTTCTTTCTGCAAATGAAACCAAACTTTGTTGTCCACCTGAAACTTATGTGGCACCCGGTGTTGATCATGGAGCTGTTTGTACTTGTCATTCGACTTTTGTAGGATATCCTAAACCTGTTGACGGATGTGCTGGATCTGCTCAATGAACTGGGTGGCTTTGTCAACTTCAGCTGGAGCAGAAGATGAGTTGATTGAGGTGACCGCAAGGGGTAATGCAACATCTATGGGATCAAATGGTCGGAATCCCAACCCCACCTGAAAGGGGTTGTGGCCAGTTGAGCTATGTAAGGCTCGGTTGTAGCTATGTTGGACATAGGGAAGACTCTCATCCCATGTGTGAGGGTGCTTGGAATTATACATGCGCAGGATATGCACGATCATTCAATTTATGACCTCAGTTTGGCCATTTGTCTAGGGGTGGAAGGTCGTGGATTTGCTGAGCTTGGTGTCCAGCAGTGACCAGAGGCTCGACTAGAATGTGCTGAGAAATCGAGTGTCCTGATCTGAGACAATGGTTTGTGGGATTCCAAAATGTACTGAGACTCATTCAAAGAAGAGCTTGGCAGTGGCCTCTGTTGTGATGTTCTTCTTGTAGGCGGCCATAATCACCTTCTTAGAAAAACGATCAACAACCACAAAAACACAGTCATTTCCCCGCTTAGTAGACGGGAGGCCCAACATGTAGTCCATGGAGATGGATTCCCATGGCTTGTCAGGAGTAAGAAGAGGGGTGTACAAGCCCTATTTCTTAGTGGTTGGTTTGGCAGTAGTGCGGGCAGTGCAAGACCCGATATACTTGTTGACCTCCTATCGGGACCTGGTGGTAGCCATACTTCAGATCAATCTTACTGAAGTATTTGGCCCCCGTGAGCTGATCAAGGAGGTCGTCGATTCGGGGAATCAAGTATCGGTTTCTGACTATGATTTTATTCAGGGCCCAATAATCAATGCAGAGTCGTCAGGTTCCATCTTTCTTTTGTACCAGCACGATTGGGCTTCTACAAGGTGATGAGTTGGGACAGATGTACCCCTTGTGGAGCAACTCTTGGATATGTCGCTTGATCTCCTCATTCTCTAACAGAGAGCGGCGGTAGACTAGCCCATTGAGCAACGATGCATCGGGGGTCAGATCAATGGGGTGCTTGACCTGACAGTGCAGAGATATCTCGGTAGGTGAGTAGAAGATATCTGAGTATGCTTCCACGACCTTATCCACTTGCTTCTGTTGTGTGGAGAGGTCGGCCGCAGAGACCTTGGATGTGGCTGCGATCTTTCGCTCATTCTGAGACATATATGTAATATCCCAAGATGGTCCTAAGTATTATTTCTATCCTAATATGTTCTGGCTTTGTATAATACAACCTTCCTCAAACCATTTTTTAAGCTTTGATAACAAGAAAATTGATTTGAACCTTGAACTCTTATCTTATCATATCTTTGGAAACAATCACAACCATGCAATCAATGTATTTGTCAAAAGATTAATAATCAACATATGAGGTATTTATTTTGGGCAACAAGCAATCCAATTCTCTCACATCTACCTGCCTTCATTACTTCACATTTTTTACACAAGAATGCTTTTTTTGAACAACTCTTAACTAACCTTAAAGGTGCTAGGCTGTAAAGTAACCCACTCCCCGTGAAGTTGGTTTCATCATGCATCACTCTCAATGTACATTTATATCGATTATGGGAAAAAGATACAAAATGAAAGTATTCGAATTATTTGTATTACCTTAATTACAAAAGATAATGTGTGTTGTCATGGGCAAAGTGCCCTAATTCAACAATAAGGGTTCTCCAATCCCATCTAGTGTGTTGTTTGGAATATGGAACCCATCTAGATTCTAGAAGAATAGTCATTACTATTGAATATGAAATGAAGTGTGAAATGCATGGTGCAAAATACTTTTAATTTATATGCAGAATGATGTTTGATTCTACCTATCCTAGCTAGGACTAGATTTTAACAAGTGAATACAAGATTAGTCATATATTTCTCTTAGTATTTAAAGAATAATAAGTTACTCATGAAAAAGTATAAACATATGAATATGCATAGGAATGAAAATTAGAAAAGTTTTTTATTACATTGCCATGGGCAACCTCACATTCACCATCCCAAAACCAATATTTTGGAAAAGCAAAGCAGGAATTGTAACCTGCATGCAAAGAAGTCCATGCTTACTTATTGATAGTTCGCTATGGCTACATAATTGGATGAAATTTCTATTTCAGTCATCCAATTACAGAAAGTATTTTTGTGTACCTTTCTCCTCTGCTTGCCACTTTTTGAGTTCATTCATACTTAGTTGAACTCCATAAAACAATACCTTTTTATCTTTGATTTAATCTAGGTAGGTGAGAAATCGAGTTGCATGATTCCGAAACATATGAAGATTGGTGTACATTAGCCTCTAAATGATGCTAAGTTCATTTTGAAGTTCAAAAGCACAAGTCATATCCACCTTGCAGTGGGCCACCTCTTGTTCCAACAACTCTACTTTTTGCTTGTATTATGCAATTTTTTTTTCCATGCTTTGGATATTGAATTTTTTTATATTGGTAAAAGGAAACCCCTATTGACAATAAGATTGGTTCTTGTAGCTTTCATCAACGTGGTCCTAGTGGTAACTGATGGGATTTTTCATTACTTTCCTAATTTCTCATAAAGATGATTATAAAGACTATTCGTTTAATGTCAACCCTATGAAACATGCGAAATGTCATGCACTGTTTATGCAAGAACAAATGCTCAACCATTGATTTAGGCTGAAGTTGTAGTCTTAAGGATAACAATTATGAACGAAATTTGAACAAGTTCACTATTGGTTGTTTAAAAGTCTGAAAGGAATGGCTAAACTAATTCAAACTAGGAGCAAATTTTTACTCTATTGAAAAGAAGACTTCACACTTTGTTGGAATCAGAAACTTGAAGTAATCGATGGTCGACCTCATATATTTGTTTGTCGTCATGGCTACATCCTTTTGGACCAGCCCCACTGCAAACGACAAAGGCTTCTCCATCAGATCTCCTGCCTTGCAAAACAATGGGCATAAACAATCACGTTTCCAAAGTATCCCTTGGGCAACGACGGCTCGAATCTGTTCCGCCCATCCACCGCAAACAGAAGCTTCGTTTCCTGGTTGGGTTTCATTTCCAGAGCCTTGCTGCGACACCTCCATACGTGCATTAAGAGCACTTCGAAAGTGGTACACCGGGCCATAATTTCATCTTCCGTTACTTGCTTTTTCAATTGGTCTAGTCTTTCTGGGTTGAAGCACAATGAATTGTAGGACAAACCCTCGTCGCAGGAGGTGTCCATGAGGTTAGATACATTGACTAGTTCAGAGAATTTGATGTGGGGATACTCGATTCTTGGAGGGGAGCAGGCTCGAAGTATCGATCTATCCATGTAGGGGGGAACTAATAGTGGCAACCCTCGTGCTGTTTCACACCACAAATTTACAAGTTCCATCACTCCCAGCCCATTGAACATGCAGTGGTTCATGGTTAGGCCTAACACAAATCCTCCACATTTGAATTCGGTTACTTATTAATTATTATAAACCAGAGCAGGAAAACCATTAACGACTAAAAATGGACTAGATTAATCCTCGCCCAAATGAGAGGGAAGCTAAAAAATGGAATTAGGACAGAATCCTAACCCACAAAAAATATTGATCTAATACTTCATTAGAGCTCTAACAAATTCAAAGAAATTACAATAAATTCTGTTGGACTGATAAAAGATGTTTGATAGTTAAACCACGTAATTCAAAAAATCAGTTGCATGAATTATGATGAACATTTATACTAGAGTAAGATTTTGCACTGAAACTTGAACAACAGGGGGAGGTATCTCAAGAATATTCTTAGCACCAGGAATGCTATAAGCAAGATTTCCAAGCATAACAAGATCTGGCTTCCTCAAATCTCCAATCTTTTCAAGCTGACAATCTGCTTCTGCTTCAACAAAGACAACGCCCTCAGCATTATAGTAGATGTTCAGTTTACCTTATGGGCTTAAGCCAAGCCGCCCTGCCAAAAGATAATAGGTCACCAAAACGTTACGGAGTGCTTCCTTGATCACTCCAGCTGGGTTCTCATGGCCATTCTCCATGCTTGCATTGTAGCAATATAGAGTCTGCACAACTGTTGCTATGTTTTGGTCAAGATTCGATAGAAAATATATGTGATTCTTTGTAGGTTCTGCTAGTACGATGAGAGTTGGCTTCTGCAACTTCATTTGCAGCCTTCCCTGAGCCGTCAATTTCGCAGCCATGGGAATGGGTCAAATTAACTCTTTGCGCTGCTGAAAACTTCAAACGTTAAAGTTTTCAAGAATCCGTAGGCCTTATAACTGCTTTATGAACATTCCATGCATGGGCACTTCCTTAGGTCTATGCATGCACGTTATCACGTAAATTTGCAGAGCCCCCAATGCTCAAACTCCTCTGCCAATTCATCTACAGAATTTGCTTCGTCTGCATCACTGTGTTTCAAATACACTGCCATTAGATTCAGATTAAAGAATATCATAGTAAAAAATCTCTGGATCTGGCCATAATAAAAAATATCATCATCTAGAATTTCTTGCCAAATATCATAATCTCCTTAAAAACACATTTTTCAGTCTATAAAGGGAAAGAATATCGAAGTAATGATATAACCACATGGCAACCATTTTGCTGATACAAAAGTAATGATACAACATATGGAAACCGTTATGGTGATGTATGTTATCCAGAGTTATTTTCCACTTGAAGCAAAAGGTTATAAATTATATTTAGAGTTATTTTCCGTTAAAGGTAAAAGGTTACAAGTTCAATTTGATGCAGTTTTTTTTGGATTATCAACAATTGTTATAATGGTCAGGTGAATCATACACTAAAATGATAATAACATAACCTAAGCACAAAGGATTTGACTAAAGTGTCAGATCCCGTTTTGTTTGGTTTTCTCAGAGCAAATCCAATGGAGAGCATGGAAAAATTTCTCTCATTCATTTCATTTCGTGATTGCAGAGCGAAAAAGTCCATTTCAAATTCTACTTATCTCAACGGATTTAAAGTAATCCTCTGAGTGGCCGTAGAAAGCCAGAGCTCATGAAAATGAATGAATCCACTAGATTTGAAACTGTTAACCTCGATTGTCAATTGGAAAAGAATTTAATTGCTCCAAGTCAAAATTGGTTCTTATCCGTCCTTCGGCTCGTCTTTTTGTCTAGTGCTCCCTTGTGTGGTCGTTTTTGTTATGGCTCTTCATGTGTTTGGGCGCCCATCTTGTGAACTTGCCTTGCATTGCGTTTGGGCGCCCATCTTGTGAACTCGCCTTGCGTTGCGTTTGGGCACCCATCTTGTGAACTCGCCTTGTATTGCATTTGGGCGCCCACCTTGCCAACCTACCTTGCGTTGCATTTGGGCGCCAATCTTGCAAACTCCTAGGGCGCCCATCTTGCCAACTCGCCTCTCGTTGCTTTTTGGCGCCTATCTTGCCAACTCGCCCCTCATTGCGTTTGAGTTGAACTTAGTATATTTCAATAGCTTACAAGACTTAGAGGTATTGATGGATAGTCTCTTAATTTTGATATGAAATCAACTCCTAGACTCCTCTTATGTATGTTCTTTCTGCTGAAAATTTATTTTTAATCTTTTATAATTAAAATCTATTAGTTCATATATATATATATATATATCAACATTTACTAAATTCAATGTGAGTGAAATAATAATCATTTACATATCTCTATATATAATTCATTTTAACTCTAATTTTTTTTAACATTTAGAGAATTGCATTTTAATTTTTTTTATCATTTTTAACACTTATTAAATATGGAATTAAAGTGGATTTATTTGGTTTTTAAATAAAGACATGATACATAACTTTATTTTAATACAATAAAATATTGTGAATGGATGAATTAATTTATTTATGTGAAGAAATAAATATCTGTTTTGTTTGTATTTAACAAGAATGTATGATGTGACATGCATTGATGTGATTGAGCTTTCCTTCACATGATTGATTCAACACTTGAGCAATTCCATTAGGACACCTAGTTTACTACTCCATGGTTAGCTTTTCTTGACATGATTGATTCAACACTTGAGCACTTCCATTAGGACACTTAGTTTACTACCCCATGGTTATTTGGCATAATTATGGCTCAATATCTTGTAGTTGGATCATATACAATATTCAATATTAGGATGTTGATTGACACTATTCTTGTGTCATTTTCTTAGAGCATTTTTGTGGACATTTTGTTCATATAGATGGTCATTTGACCTAGCAAAGGATAACTAGATCCATTTGCATTGTTGTTTGGCATTTGATTGGGTTGTCAAACATTTTCAGGGATGTGTCAAACTTGAAGTTGGTTCACTTCTCATGATTTTCTCTCATAAGATATCGGAGTTCACAACAATGAATAATTACAGGCATTTTAGCTCACATGTTGACACAGTGGGATTTTCTAGATTCTATAAGTTTTGAGCATCCATATTTGGCCTTTTTTAGGCAGATCTTCATCAAGGCTCAACCTAGGAGTTTCAAATTGAAGATGATACCAGTTCATGCACTAATTCTTGTTGCCTTGCTGGTATAATTGTTAGGACCTATGATTGAGGGCTAGATTGCTAGCTTGTAACTCCCTATACAATTATGAATTCACACACCACCTTTGTGTATTTCACATTATAGGGTATAGTTTTTATCCTAAGTGTGTATTAAATCTTATTTTGCTGCCTCCTAACCTTATCTCTTGATGAGGTGTCGGTGTGAGGGTAAATCTAGTTTATGAGATGGTTTCATCCATGTATTATAAAATTGTATCATTGGAATGAATATTGTGAAGAATGAATATGACCTAAAGCTTTTTCTTCCAAGTTTGTGTGTCTTGCTTGTGTTGTATTGCTTAACAAACTCTAGAATCTCAAAGTACGAAATTATTTCAAATTTTTAAGTGAGACAACACACTACTTGGAAATATTATCAGGGTTTCTTGACAAATCGTTCCTTATGTAAATTTTGCAAGTATCCAATAAAGTGACCTATAATGGACATGAAACCAATGAATTTGTACCTCAAAGGGCATTAGCATACATTACTATAATGGACATGAAATGAACGAATTCATACCTCAAAAGACATCAACATGCATTAGTCAAAATAATCTCCATCATGAAAAGGTGATTGTTAGAGAGGCTCTAGATTTCTTTGGCCATTATCAAGGAGTTGGAACTATATATAGTATGGACTATGTAAAGTGTTTTAATGACCTGAATGGACTGAAAATTGTCATTTGTCATGCTAGGACATTGTTATGGTATTTATCTTTGTGTTAGTTTTATATGAAAACATGCTTAACACTTTACACTTTCTCCATCAACTTCAGAGATACTTTCTGAGCTCTCAAGGAGGGAATGGCTCTTCCATTCACTCGGTTTACCATTTGCTTCAAACATATTAGATATTATGTCGGCATGCCTCTTGTATGTGACAAAAAATGTAATTTACATAAAACTTGGAGGAAAAAATTGGTTATGTACATATTTATCCTAATGCCCAAGTGTATCAACTATTTTAACTTTTATGGGAACTAAAACAACAATGCATGTTAGAGGATCAACCATAGTTGTTAAGAAAATCTATGAGTGGGGCCTTTAGATCTAGTATCTTCATGGCTTTGGTTGGAGTTAGTAGCACTGGTAAGACACAATTGTAAGAGAGAAGATAGTGGATGTGGACCTAGACATTGATTTTCCAATAGGAGGTACAATTTTGGAAGCAGATGCAGATCAAGTAGGTGGCCTCATTGATCCATTACTTATCTTGTCTAAGAGGCATACCTCACCGTTTTGACATCTGTGTTGCTATTAGTGTATGTTCCCACAAATCCAGTAGCAAAGATATTATCCTTCCATATCCAAAGAAATAGTGAGTTAGAAAGCCCATTCAAGATACAGTTTACGAAGAAGAAACACATGGAGCAAAGCAAGAAGCTAAGCCCCTTGTGGCCATTGTGGCATGAGAAGAAGCATCTAGGGGGGATTTGTGGTAGAGGGAGAAGCATCTAGGTTGAGCATTACATGCAATACATGCACTAAATTCAATATATCAATTAAAGGAATAGATAATGATCAACTAAAGTAATGGATGTAGGAATATACCCCAAAACAATAAGTATTACTGACTCCAAAATAAGAAATGAAGTTAGAGATAAAATTATCAACAAATGACATGAAAAACAAATGCATTTTAATATTTAAGAAAAAAAATTGAATAACATAAAATTTTAAAAAATATAAAACAAGTATGTAGATTTCCACAATTAATCATAATATATGAATTTAAATTTTCTGAAAAACACTGTCAATTGAAACTTTCTTAGAATTTCAATTGTCAGATAATGATAAAATATCCACTAAAAAAGTTGAATATTTCAAAACTTCTAACAATATTTGAAAACTTAAAACTCATATAACATAAAAACATTTTATTCAACTTCCAAACTAATAATAAACACTAATAGACAGTCAACTCAAATAAAATACAATGTAGTATACATTCTTGTAAATATAATCACAAAGAAGCTACAAAGCTAATAAAGGATAATATTAATTTTAAAAACAGGTGTAATCAATCCAAAGTAAGAATTTATGAATTTGTTCCACGCAGCTTAAGACATACAACATTTAAAAGAGATCATGTTTGGTCTATCTAAGCTTTTCATAAACTCTATATCCGTTACGTCGCTCTTATCATATGGGAAAACATATAAGCACAATATGTAACCTCACACAGTTTCTTCTTTCTACAAGTATAGAGATCTCCCCCGCTAGCATAAGGATCATGAAGTACTGAAAAATTTAATTAATTAAGATAAATATATATTTTTAATTTTATAAATAAGTTTTTTTTTTAATTTAAATAATTTTGATAAGATTAATTAATGAAATTAATAAATAAAGTATTCTATTATATTCTAATAAATAAAATATGAGGTGGAATACTTACTTATCATAAATGGAATTAAGAATCTCCATTTTTTTTAAAGAAATGATTTAGAAACATAAACATTTTAAACAAACTTATTTTTTTTCATGGTCCCACATTAAGCTTCTAATGCAATCACTAAATGTTAATATTACATAATTAAATTGTAATAAAAAGATTCGAAGATATTTCTGAAACAAAATCACACTTGTTGGAATTGAAATTAATCTTACAGAGAGAAACCACTCTCTCAGAAATTGAAATCATACTTTCTTGTTGGAATTGAAATTAATCTTACAAAAAGAGAAACCACTCTCTCAGAAATTGAAATCATACTTTCTTGTTGGAATTGAAATTAATCTTACAGAAAGAGAAACCACTCTCTCAGAAATTGAAATCATACTTTGAGTGAAGTAAATTCACACATACTGGAAATGTAAATCACTCGTTTAGAAAGTAAAGGCACACTTGCATAAAATGAAAGAGAAATAATGGAGCCTTGCCAAACTGTGGTTATCATGCTTCAATTCATAACTGGATTAAATCTCTATTGACATCTAGAATTTCAGTAAATGAGAACTAGCACTTATCAATATATTCTCAAGATACCTTGTGCATCAAACTAAATGAAATAACAAATGAAATTAATTAATTAATGTGTCACAATTTATAAAAACAATCTGCCTTAAAGAGAGGTTGATCAATACAATGCTTGAACAATTAATCAAGGCAAAAGCAAAGTCTTCAATCCCGATGCTATACTAATTCGTACAACTATAAAGAAAACCCAGAAGTCTACTAATCCAACAAAAGTACAAAAATACCTGTCTACTGAGGGGGGCCTATCTCTTTGGACGTGGTACTAGAACAGAAATATAGCAGCTAGTTAATGAATCATCGCACACATTAATCCATGCATCGAATAGGAAACCACACAAGTATTTAGATTAAGGAAAAACATTTTACAGAGAAATCTGTTATAGACTCTTTTCTTACTCTTTTTAAGGACCCCTCCTTAAGAGAAGGAATGTTGCTATATAGCAGAGTTGTGTTTCCGTTGCTACGCAAATGGAAACCACAACTGTATTTTGATAATCAGAGTTGTGTTTCCGTTGCTACGCAAATGGAAACAAAAACTCTTCTTTCAAGTTTTTCTCCAATTTGGGTGCGCTCATGTTGCTGCTTTCCTGTAGCCAACTGGGTGCGCTCATGTTGCTGCTTTCCTGTAGCCAACTGGTAACTCAGCTACAGGTGAGCTGCGGATTGTTTGCAGCCAGCTGCACGACCCTTATAATCTTCCCATATCCTATTCAAGACTCAACTGCAAGGTCTTTTTGCTGCAATAAAACTATAGCTGTGACTAATCACATGGTAAGTCATAAAAAAATGTCTCTAATTACTATATTCTAATCCCGTAGGCTAAACGTTCTACCAAATGATGATTTTTTAGGTGTATATTTGTCTGAAATCCGGTGATAAATTATTAGATTTGTAGATTTGAGAGATTATTTCTGTATAATCTGAGTGCTCCAGGTGTTTTTCAGCACACTCAATCCATTTCTACATTCAGAAATGGATTTTGAACAACAAAAAATAAAAATGTGTATATTTATATCACCCAATTCCAGCTAAAAAAGCCATTTCATAGAATAGCTAGACAACCTTATTCTAGTTAACAAAAATATAAAACATGATCAATTATACCTTTTCCAAAAAGTGATCTAGATACAAAAATGAGGAAATTATAAGGAAAAAAATTAAAAAAGATCATGTTGAAAGGAAAAAATAAAAAAAATATGCCAAAATATGGGCCATCATCTCCCCCTAAACGAGTCTATTGAATTTCCCCATGCAATGCAGGATTATCCCCTGTATTTGATGTCCCTGACTGGGAAGGAAACCGATAGTCGGCACTCAAGATGTAGGAGGGGTATCCTTCCCCATTTACCTTATAAAATCTTAGATTTTGGTTAATAGTAACCCAAAAGTCCTCCTCACCTCCCCCTCCTTACGGGGCTCCATAGGATAGGAAAACGAAATTTTAATCCAATCCAATGAGGGCCATGTTCCTTCAAACAATTAATATACCGGGGAATTCTGTCCAATGCAGTTTCAAACGTGTTTTGACTGGTACAACAACCTCCCTGCATTATTCAATTTCCTTAACAACCTCCCTCCATTATTCAATTTCCTTAATAAACATAATGGAGGCCTTTTTGAAATTTTGACTTTATCATTAGATGGTCCCTTCAAATTGAAGTTTTGAAGAACTATAAATAAAGGATAAGTTCTTTCAGCATCATAATAAAGAAAATTAGTGCATTTTGTACTAATCTTACTCTATTAGTTACCTCAAAATAAAATTGATCATGCTAGTTTAATAAAGGTTGTTCAAAACAACGTTTACAAGATTTGATGAAATTTTGTAATTGTTGTTAAAATCTTATTTTTGAGCTTTAAATAAGTTTTCTTCCTGATTTTTTTTCTATCTTACAAAGTCATGTTTTGATGATAAAGTCTTTCAAAAGCTATTCATTTCAAACACAAGGTTTCGACCCATCAAATTTGAGGAAGGTTAAGGACCGGCTGCAAAAAGGACATACTCATGAGAAAAAGTTAACATTTGATATAGAGCTGGAATTTTGTGTTTGTCAAGACTCAAAATAGACATCAAAATATTACATAGTTAATTCTTATGATTTATATCATTGCTATTAGTGTTTCTCCTATCATAACCCTACCTATGTCCGATATAATTATTCTTTCCATCACAAACACTTAATACCCTTCACTTATACTCATAACTCATGTTGTGTCCTCTAATTCGAAATGATTCATCAATATCCCATGATATGTTTCCCATGATATGTTTAGTACACTTGGCTAAACCCGAGTTCATATCCTTCCACCTCGTCAATTTGCACCATGAAAACAGTGATCATGTTCAGAGGTAGACACTTCCGAGTTTAACAGGTCTATTGTAGACAAAGGAAACGGAATTGTGAAATAGAAGAAAGGAAATTCTAGAACATAGCTACTAGAATTCTGAGTTAGATACAAAATGTTAATAGTGAAACATGGCAGTCTGATTTGAACCCTATGGATCAGAATTAATTGGCATCCATCCTTAGTGTAATGTAATCCTAGAAGAGATGGGATGGAGACAATTCTTTGAGAAGTTTATTGGACACATAGAGGACATGACAAAAGCTTTTGCTCAAACCTTCAATGGTGAATGTGCACAGGTAGCAACTTGACCATCCACCTCTCTAAAAACTCTTTATCTCAAATTCTAGGACTTCCTCGAACTGGTGAGAAATGGTTTAAGAACAAATCCATTGACTTGAGAGCCTGGACTCCATTCCCCATAAGAAATAGACAAAAACCTAACTGGGATACAAGGGTAGCTAGGGTTTGGTTGAAGGATCCATGGAAATACCTAGCTTTTCTAATTCAGAAATATGTAACATGTGAGGGACGCTTTAGCTTTATTTTCTTTTATCATATCAAAATTTTATTGCATCTAAAAGGTTAAAAGATTCTAAATATGACCTATTTCTTGATCAAATATTTAACTAAGATGTCAAAATCTATCCAAAAGAAAAATAACAATGTTGACAGGTCTCCTTATCACCATGGCCTAGTTAAAATTATTGCCAAATATGAGCTCCAAAAACAAGGAATCGAATGTGATAAATTCCTAATGGACAATGGTTTCGAAGATCAAAACACCACATGAGTTGTTACAGGGGGATTGCTTCAATGCACTGTAGAAGTAAGGTCAGAGAATGCAGTTGAGAAGATAACGGATTATACACTTGAGGATGCAGAGGATGTCTAGGAAGTCCTTGGAATCTCATGGATCAAAAAGGTTAAACGAGGGAAAAGTAGCGTCGAAGAAAATATAGTTGCAAATTTGATATCTCGACCTAGAAAAACTAGGGCCATGGTTAAAAGACTTCAAGAAGATCAAAGGATAAATGAAGAAATGAGTTCTATTTTGGACAAACCTACAAAAATACACAAAGTTCAAGGCTTAGAACCAAACTCTATATCAACCCCCAAATTAGATGAATCTCAACAAGTTTTCTATGACTTCTTAGAAAGTATTGAAATGATGGAAGAAGGTCCTTCTTCTATCAACAATAAAGAAGCTTCTCCAACTAATAGCATTAAAAAGGGAGAGTTACCTACAACTATGGATTGTGAGGAAAAAGGTATACCTACAAACACTAGTGATGAGAAAGGTGAATATTCAATACCAAATGAAGATTTAGTCACTCTGTCAACCTTGATCATAACCTCTCAGTTAAAGAAAAAGAAGGAACTTGTTATGAGGTTAAAAAATGTGTTTCAGGAATTGCAAGTCCTTGAAAGGTTCATCAAAACTGAGAATGAATCTTTGAGAGTACATAGTATAAGGATGATGGAAGAAAATGACAACTTAAAAGGTGAAAATGAGCAACTAAAGAAAGAAAAGATCTTATTGGAAAAACAAGCATACAAGTGGTTCAAACAAAAGAAGAAATTGAGATTGCAAAACCAGAGCCTACAGGTAAAAGTCCTCATGCACAAACCAAGAGACCAGAGGATTAAATTCAAGTCAGGAAACCAACAGTTTTGTCAAAATTTTGAAGCAAGGTGCTTTCAACCTGTGGTTATATCTAATACCCAAATCCACTTTGGCCTCAAAATCTTTCCATTTTTGTTGTGGCACGTACACCTCCATTTTAGCCATGGATCTCTCATAGCAATAATGTTTAAGATCATGAGGTAATGACTATTTCATTTTGATTTCCAAAATTAACAAATAAATATCAGTTCTATTATCTGTGTTTACCTGAACAACTAGATTTTTGTAATCGCTCATTCGTTATCACATATGCAGACAGATTCGAAGGAATTGGACACATGGGTTATCACTCTTGTTTTCATGGGATGGTGTGTTTCTCGTTGTTCCAGAGGATTCGACCTAAAATCCCCCAATCAACGTACAAGTCAACCGAGAGCTAGCATGGCAACTTTATAGCAGCAAGAACATGAAAATGGCAATATTTAAAATCATGGTTGAAGATTTCGCTCAGGATTGAATCAATGATCTTAGGAAAGAAATTTTTTGTAATAAATGAAAAGAGTAATAATAGACTAGTTAGTTACTCCATTGAAGAATTATAAATAGTTAGAAATATAAAGAACAAGGGGAGTAATTTTGAACAACTAAAGGGAAGATTTCTCTTACCTGATACTTTTAGGGACCAATATTTGAACGTGGATTTGGTATTTCTATTCAAAACACTTTTTATATATTTGTTATTTCTTGTAGTTTTAAAAGTTAAGATTGGAATTTGGTAGCTTTATCATTTTTAATCTAATCTTTTTTGAAAATTCCAGTTTGTTAGCATTTTGTGGAATGAAGCTGAGCTGATGATATTGGAATGACTGCCATGTTTCACCATGAAACTATTCTCAAGTTTCATGGAAGATTTTTCCAGCCATTGTGTAAGATCTACCCCTCGTTCCAACGAAACATCTTGGTGTATCATGCTTTTGCTTTTGATTCAATGTTTTGTATCCTTTATAGTCAAAACCCAAGAATTTAGGGGAAGCTCTCTTGGCTCCTTTCAGTGATGATAATAAAATTCAAAAGGAAGATCAACAAATCAACCATGCAGGATTGAATCAACAAGAGACTTTATCCTTGCATATCCCAGCAAGGGTTCAGGAACAATTTAATGAGATACCATTACAACAGGGGGAGCAACTTTTGGTTCCACTAGAAGGTGATCTTCCTTTTAATTTTTCCAGGATCCCACATTCTGATGTTGTCCTTCAAAAAGATTATTTTCCTGATCATAATTTGGTTATCGGGTTTACTCGTGATTTAGTTGAGTTGAGGATGATGGAGGTATTTTGGGAGGTATATTTGAAGAGCTTTGGCTCTTATATTTTCTTATTGATCATTGGTGAAGTACTATGTTCCAAGTTTCAATCGACGGACTTAGTTGATTTCTTAAGTAGTTTTAATGTCCCATATTATTATATTATTTTTTAAATATTATTAAATAAATAAATAAATGAACAAACAGTTAAATATAGAAAGAAAATAAATAATAAATAAAGCAAAAGATTAAAAATAAATAAATAAAAGGAATTACTTTATTAATATAATAAAAGGGAAAAAATATAAATTTATGGAAAACTAAATGCATGATTAGTTACTTAATGACAAGTGTAACTCGTGCATGGAAATTCTTGCATGGATGTGCAAGAAGAACTCTATATATTGAAGGTGGAAAAGGAGTTGAGGGATCTTTCTCTGGTGCAATTGACAAAAAGGTTTGACAACTAACATAGGTAGTTGATTGAGGACTCAGAGCACTTCAGTTCTACACTCACCTATGTTGTAAGTAATTGACTTCAATACTCTAAGGTAAGTTTCTCAACTCTTATGTCATGTGAATTATGCAACTACTAAAATAATTTCATTTTATAAATGTTTATAAATTTGTGTGTTTTATATCTACTTTATTGATATCATGTATTAAAATTAAAATGGTTAGATGAACCATTACACATTGTATGTCATGTGAATTATGCAACTACTATGGCGAGCCAAAAAAACAACGTTTAGGGCCCCAAAACTGCCCTGGAAGTACAACAAGATGTGCTGGCATGAAAACATACAAAATAAGCCAGTTGGATTAAGCGAGAGGACACCAGTATCCACCTGGAGGATGTGTGGGGCTTCAGACAGCCCCAAAAGTGTAGAACCCACAATTACAAAGAAGTACAGAAAAACATGCTGAACAAAAATGAACAAGAGGAGCCAGTTGGAATAGGTGGGTGGCCACCAATATCCACCTTGATCAATCCTCCCCCCTTAGGAAGCAATGGTCTCCATTGGGTTGAGTTCCCCCATCAGGTGAGTGTTATCGCACAGTTTGTAGGAGAGGTTTAAGTAGCTTGAAGTCAAGACTCAAACTGGCGTAACAGGAGCTTCCCCACCCACTG
>SNQJ01S0000299.1:216748-241144 GCA_010110895.2 Picea sitchensis
GGTCTCGGAGATGCAATACTCTCCCACACCATTCTAGTCGGATCTACATCAGTGCAGGAGGTTCTACACAACCACAGGCACAGGAAGAGGAGGAGGGCGCACCATTGGGGGTTTCCAGCAAGGGGGGCGCACCATCTTTGGAGAGAGATTCGTTGTAGGAGATTGACAGGGCCATTGAAGATTCTATCACTTGGGTTTTCATTACAGGGCCTTGGACATCAGATCTAGTGCTTTCTGAGATAGTTTTATGGCTCAGATTATTTCTTGAGCAGTGGGGTGAATTGAAGAGAAGGAGGGCGTTTTTGAGATTTAGATGTAGTCCATTTGGAGGGGTTACACTTCAAATCTGACCCTGAGACTTCACCTAGTGACTTGCAGTGTCCCAATCTATATTTCTAGAGAGTTTCAGAGCATTTGGAGGCCTCCTTCAGCAGGGGCTGAATTATCTAGGGCTTTAGTCATCTAGTGGGGCGCACCATTCAGTGGGGGATTTCAGATCTATAGAGATTGAGAGGGATCTTGGAGATTCAGGCACCTGGGTTGTTCTTACCATCACCCAATCTATCAGTTGGCATATTTCTTAGGGTGATTAGACACTTTTGGCAGCAGGGCCGAGTTATTGAGGGTTTCATCCTTCTATTGGAGTGTGGCATTCTTTAGCTGGAGAGTTTGGCATTCAGATCTGCTTGTATTGATCTTCATTTCTTATTCAGTCTTTGGAGGCATCTTTTGTATTAGTGGGAGCATTTTGTAGCAGCTCTTATCTATTGTCTATCTTCTTGGCCATCTGTTGAGCATTCCAGATCGACATCTTCATTGTATTAGGTTTCTCTATTTTATGAATAAAGAAGATTTGAGATGTTTTGGCGTGTCTATCTTATTGCATATGGTTGATGTATGTTCCATGGTTATCTCTTTCTGTTATTTGTTGCATACACACATCTAAACAAATAGATCAACAAACTGTTTGACGAAATACCTCACTCAGAAAAAGTTTTTAAAAGACACCAAAACAAGTGATGATCCTTGCATAATGGCTTGGGATCATTACACCGAAATTCTATGGACAATTCCTCCAAATGTTGAATCCTCCAATGAAGCTACACCCTCCTGAAACCCTGAAGTGCCCAATAATTCGGCCCTGATGAAGGAGGCCCCCAAATGCCTTGAAACTTGCTAGAAAGATGGATCGGGACACGACAAGTCATTAGGTGGAGTCTTCGGGTCAGATATGAGGTATAACCCCTCCAAACTGAATAGATCTGAATCTAAAAAATGCCCTCCTTCTCTCCAATTCGTCCCAATGCTCTAGGAAATCATCTGTACCATATAACTCTCTCAAAAGGCACTAGAAATGATGGTGAAGACCCTGCAAGAAGAACCCAGATACTCAAATCTCCAAAATTCCTTCTCCTTGGCTAGATCGAACCTTCATTCAATGAATGGTGCGCCCCCCTTGCTGGAAACCCCCAATGGTGTGCCCTCTCTCTTCTTGTACCTGTAACTGGTGTAGAACTCTCCTGCAACTGAGTAGATCTGAAATAAAATGGCGTGGGTGGAGTATTGCATCCCCGAGATCAAGCTTGGAACAAGATAGGTGGAATTTTTCACCACCGAATTGTCCTCTAGGGTTTGTTTAGTCAAAACCTTCAAACCCCCAAGGCATGGGATCACTAGCTAGAAGCCAGATATCAAAATGATAATCATACATGAATGAGAGAATAGAGGCCCTTGCCTCTCTTTTATCCTTCCTGCTCACCTTGTCCCTCCAAAGTGACTTTTTCTTTATTAATTATTAATTAATTAATTAAATCACTTTAATTAATTAATTAACCCTTTTACCTCTGAAAAGCACCTTATCCCTCCTTGTGGCTTCCCTGGCCACTTAAAGTCACTTTTCATCATCCTATCTTGTAGTGTTGTTCCTCCCGATTCCAATGAGCTATTACACTGAGAGGTTCCTCCAAGTATTGTGCCCAAAATGACCTCTTTAGTGAATTTAATTAACCTATAGCTCAAAATACTCAAAATCATGGAAATCGCCGGAATGCAATAGAACCAAAGCCAATATGTGCAGAATGGATCATAATGATGAAATAGGATGAGCGATGCAAGCCATACCCCAAAATATCTCTCAATAGTCATTGTACTTGCTATAACATCCATCTGGCTGCTCTGGTCATCATAACACCCTGGAATGTAATGATGTCCCAAAGCGGGGACATTACACATCCTCAAGTGTGCGACTCCCATAGGTGCATCTCCGAATGTCTCGACCCTTGCTACGTCATAAGTTACATAGTTCGTCTTAGCTTGCGAGTTGTTGGTTCTAGGGGGGTTATAGTGGGAGCCACTCTGATGACTCCCACTATAAACTCTTTACGACTATAAAAAATAAACCTAAACTTAATCACGATATTTCATTGTTCGTGTCTTTAAAGGGCCTCAATTATTGCATAATGCATCAAATGTGGTTTAGTATAATAGTTATAAGACATTAGCCATAGCCCAAGGCATAGACCATAACCCTAAAGGAAATGAGCTCACATGCCCACATGTGACCTAAACTTAACCATAATATTCCAACATCCATGTCTCTAAAAGAACCCAATCATTGCGTAGGACATTAACGATAACTCAATGCAACAATCATGACATATGGCATTATCCATGGCTCAAGAAATCAACAATTGCCCATGTGGTATTATCACAACTAAGAACACAACACCCTTTTAAGCCCCAATGAACATAGCTATTCAAACAAAGACTATCAATATGTGAGAATCCCTAAATTTGATAGGAGTATCCAACCATCGATGTCCCAAAAAAACAAGCTCATGTGTCCACAATGAACCTGTACTTGGTTGTGATATTTCACTATCCATATTTATGAAGGAACTTATTCATGGTCTAAGACATCAATCGTGCCATAAGACAATCTTGCATATATCTTTGTATCGACCCTAACAAAATAAGATATATCAAGTTGTCATAAATAAATATTTTGTTAAAATAAAACCATGGTTGACAACAATCTTGGCCAAGGCCCATATAGTAATAATAATAATATTAAGTCACGACCAAGCTAGACACCAAATTGGTGTATACGACCCCCATGTTTGTGGGACAAAAGACCCCCTCCACGCAATGATTTCATTGTTAAAGTCTACCCCCTCTAAATTTGAACTCGTGACATCTTAGGAGGAAACACAAGTTCTTAACTATTAAACCCACTTAGACTCTTAGTGGAGAACACAACACTCTTTTAAACCATTAATGCCCTAACAAAAACAATTGGTTTTTAGAAATCTCCTTATCAACTTTAGTAAAACTAAGACATATCAAATTATTATAAATAAATACTTTATTTAAGTAAATTTTGACTAACCAAAAAAAGCTTAGCCCAGAGCATCAACCATGGGCCATATGGTCGATCCTTTTAAAGCCTAGATGCCTCAACAAAGAGCAAAGCATATTTGGGGATCCCTAAATCAAACATTGATATTGAACTCCCCTTTTTGAGCAAGCCCATGTGCCCATAGGGAACCAAAACTTTGCCTTTTCTCGGTGTTGGGAGTGATGGAATCCAACATTCAAAACTAATTTCCAAAAGCAAAAGAGACTGCTTTTGTTGACTCATGGATGGCCATGTCCAAATAAAACCCTAATCATTGCCAGTATTATTAGCCATAATCAAATACCTTAAATATCTTCCTTAATCACGGTTAAAAGGCAAAAGCTGTCAATATCACCGTGATTGGACAAAAAAATATCCAATTATTATCGCTGTGACGGGCACTCGAATGCCTATAATTAACCGTTTGGTAAAAAACGATTAACGAACCCTAGGAAGTCAAAATAAAAATCAGATCCCGAGGGCCAGAAGCTGTTAAACTCTGGACATATTCTGGGCCCCGAGGAGTCCTTGGGATTTTTGGAACCGCCGGATCCTGAGGATGCGACGTGGGTTTAAGCGGACTTAGATTTTGTGAGTTGTGACGAGGGATAAACGAGGGAATTCGATTTATAGAAGGGCGAAGGCTCTGAACGAAGGGAGTGCATATTTGGGCGAATTTGCTGTGTGTGTTTTATTGGTATTTTAACATTTTATTGTTATTTTATGTTTCAAAGATAGAGTGGAATAAAGAAAACATTTTTTTAAATATCATCACACTTTAAAACTAATGTTCAAATTTGAAAAGATTCTTCGTAACTAACATCCAAATCAACATAAAATCAACATAGACTTTGACTCTAAATAGGAAAAAGAAAACATAGTACAAGCTTGTTCAATAACATTGGACTCACTTGTCATTCAATAAATATTGTCCATTCATTTATCATGAAGATAAGGCCATGTAGCCTATGAGTGGAATTAAGACATATAAAAGATAGAATGGAATAAAGAAAATATTTCTTTAAATATCATCACACTTTAAAACTAATGTTCAAATTTGAAAAGATTCTTCATAACTAACATCCAAATCAACATAAAATCAACATAGACTTTGACTTTAAATAGAAAAAAGAAAACATAGTACAAGCTTGTTCAATAACATTGGACTCACTTGTCATTTAATAAATATTGTCCATTCATTTATCATAAAGATAAGACCATGTAGCCTATGAGTAGAATTAAGACATATAAAGCACGTTATTTTATTGAGATAAGATTAATAATATCTAACTATGTAATGTGATCTATTGATAAATAAAAAACATAAACCATATCCATTGACAAATATAAACCACAAACCACTCTACATATAATAGAATTGAAGATTTTATAGTAAAAATATTTTCAATTTAATATAAAATGATTTATATAATATAAACTAAGTTTTAAAAAGTCAACAAATATATCAACTACATAATCAATCAACCCAATAAAAATTTATCATCACAAAGACCATCCAATAGAATTGAATCACTCAATAGTAGCAACAAACAAGTTTGATATGGTAGACATTACCATAGACAAGTTTGTACATTTGTAATATGATTGAGTCACTCATTGTAATATGATTGAGTCATTGATTGGGGGCAACAAACAATCAAACACTGAACTCCCTTTTTGAGCAAGCCATGTGCCCATAGGGAACCTAAACTTTGCCTTTTCTAGGTGTTGGTAGTGATGGAATCCAACTTTCAAAACTAATTTCCAAAAGCAAAAGAGAGTGCCTTTGTTGACTTATGGATGGCCATGTCCAAATAAAACCCTAATCATTGCCAGTATTATTAGCCACACTCAATTACCTTAAATATCTTCCTTAATCACGGTTAAAAGCAAAAGCGGTCAATATCACCGTGATTGGACAAAAAATATCCAATTATTATCGCTGTGACGGGCACTCGAATGCCTATAATTAACCGTTTGGTAAAAAGCGATTAACGAACCCTAGGAAGCCAAAATAAAAATCGGATCCCGAGGGCCAGAAGCTGTTAAACTCTGGACATATTCTGGGCCCCGAGGAGTCCTTGGGATTTTTGGAACCGTCGGATCCTGAGGATGGGATGTGGGTTTAAGCGGATTTAGATTTTGTGAGTTGTGACGAGGGATAAGCGAGGGAATTCTATTTATAAAAGGGGGAAGGCTCTGAACGAAGGAAGCGCATAGTTGGGCGAATTTGCTGTGTGTGTTTTTATTGGTATTTTAGTATTTTATTGTTATTTTCTGTTTCAGAGATAGAGTGGAATAAGTGGGGGAGATCTTTTTCAGAAAGGTAGATTCGGTCTGCGGGACTGAATTCAATCCATGGCCGAGAACAATAACAATAGTAACAGCAACAATGGCTGCGATCTACCCATAAAGCGGGTCAGGCCTCAAGAAGAAGAAGAGGACGCCATGGATGGAGTGGATGGAGGCTATCCGTCCGTTATTCCTGGATGGTTTGCGGAAATAAGTCCCATGTGGCCTGGTTCGTTAGTTTCAAGCCACTACCCTGCCTTTTGTTTTGCAGCTGTGTTATAATGGATTGCTTCTGTTTTAGATATTTTGCAGGAACCCATGCCGGTATTCTTAATTCAAATTCATTGCTTTGGTTTGTTTTGGAGTTCAATGAGTCGTTTTGGGATGCTCGCTGGCCCAAACCCATCTCTAAACTGGAGTCTGATATGCACCTCGAGGTTGGAGAGCTCTGTGCTGTATATCTATTATTTCAGAGGCTGGTTATTAGAGGGGTCTGGGCGGGAGTTCATATTGAATGTACCCAATACATCATTTAGATTTGATGATCATACCCACCCAGCCTGTAGAATGCACCTTGCTTTTGTAAGTGCAATTAAAATTCTTTTTAAGTATCTCTAAACACATTCTACGGGTTTAGATGCGTTTATCATGCAATTCTTGAGCTTCATGACATCTAGGTGAGTATCAAAGTCGGGTATAGATGGGTTTCAGCTAGTGTCCCTATTTAGTGCATCCAATGTACTGTCTGGATTCAATGCACCGTTGCAAACACATAGAGTGGATAGATCACCCCCACCCCCACCAGGGCTGTAGAATGTGCCTCACTCATGTGCAATTAGGGTTTTTCTAGATTATGGTTGTAAACCCATACATGTGTTAGTACTGTTTTGCATTGCTGACGAAAAACAGAGTGCTAAATCCCTACATTTATAAGCTTAGAAATGTAGAAACTATGGTGTAATTAGCCCTCCTTTAGCTTCTAGCCCCTAATATGTTTTGTGCATTAGAGTTGCATGGAGTCTCCATGGTTTTTGTCTGCTGCAACTTTCTTCTAATTGGCATAGTAGATGGAAATGCCAGCTCATAGTAGGAGATGCATTCTCAGAGGAATGGTGAGGATTTAGCACAAGGTGCAGGAGCTGATTAATATTAATATTATAACAAACTTGCTGTATATGCCTTGTTGTATTTGCTGTTTTCTATATAAATAATCAACTTGTTTGTCTAAATATTGATGGAAATGGTTGGTCTAGGAGCTGATTAATATTAATATTATAACAAACTTGCTGTATATGCCTTGTTGTATTTGCTGTTTTCTATATAAATAATCAACTTGTTTGTCTAAATATTGATGGAAATGGTTGGTCTATCTTTGTGATAAGATTAGAAATGTAAAAACTATGGTCTAGTTAGTCCAGTCCAAGCTTCATAGTTTGCGTACCTTAGTTCTATGCTTAGAAATGTAAAAAACTATGGTATAATTAGTCCAGTATTAGCTTCTAACCCCAACACCGGTCTTGTGCATTATAGCTGAATGGAGTTTACAATGGTGTATTCCGTTGTAAATCCCTTTTAATTGAAATAGTAGATGGAAATGCCAGTCCACAGCAGGATATACATTTTCAGAGGAATGTTGGGGGTCTAGCTTAAAGCGCAGGAATTCCTTAAAATTAAAATTTATGACAGTCTCGATTCAAATGTCTTGTTCTATTTGTTGTCTTCCATACAAATAATCAACTTTATCAGCATTTATATGTTAGAATATTTATATACGGCCTTAGCAACTACAACTTCACCTGGTTTGCTTTATTTGTATTGTATTGGGTCGGTCTATCTTGTTTTAGATTCACTATAGTGGGAAAACATATGCTGCGTAATTTTCCCATAAATTGTTTATGTGAATTTTTGTTTATAAGATGGTTATTTAATTTCAGAAAAATGGTGGGGTGTTAGTTGAAAGGTGCAGAGACTGTTCAAAACTAAATCCATTCCATATAATTTGATATTCTTTTGCCATTATTGGCCATTTTATGTTCTCTGATGTTTTTGTGTGATGATAATTTTCAGGAGAGGCCCACTCCTTAAAAGTTGAGAAGGTTTTGTTCCAAGGCAAGTCCAAATATCAAGATGTAATGGTATTTCAGGTATGCTTTTATGTCCAGCTCATGGATAATATTGACCTAGTAATTGTGCTTTAATTCATTTGTGGACTGTTTTTTGTGGGGTCACCATTTGGCTAATTTTTTTACAATATTGCTGTGCTCTCTGCAGTCATTAACTTATGGCAAGGTTCTGGTGCTGGATGGTGTTATTCAGTTGACTGAAAGAGATGAATGTGCTTACCAAGAGATGATAACACATCTTCCACTTTGCTCTGTTCCAAATCCAAGAAAGGTTTTTGTTCAGAAATCCCTCTCCATCTCTGAGCTTGGTATTTTAAAAGCACCCTGTAGCTATGTCAAATGCAAATCCATTTCTTTTAATTTCTGTCAGTTCAGCAATTTGAGGATTCATTTAACAGTCTGTTCAAGCCATTTAAGGTACGGGCCATAGGTATTAGCAATGAGCATCATATAGTATGTCTAACTTGAGCTTATCAACTTGCATTGTTGCCAATGACCCTTTTTCTTTGTTGTGCTGTTGTGCTTGAACTCTTTACTTAGTAGTTTTAATTTGAATCTGTCTAATGTACCTCCTAAATTCCTAGATGAAGGTTGAAGCTCACTAGCTTCTATTGAATGCCTTTCTTTTCCAATCACAACGCTAGGTTGAAAAACTAACTACATGGACGCAGTTAAATATATAATGCCAATGCAGAGATTTGTGTTTTGCAAAGGATCCAATGAGACAAAACTGTAACTTAGGACTAGAAGAACTGCTATTACTGTTTTTTATTCATGTCATAGTTAAACATATATGTTGTCTTTGTTCAGAGCTGGACACAAGTTAATGCTTGCTAGATCCATATTGAGAAATGCTTCTTTATTAGGTTGCTGCACCTTATATATTTTGCCATTTGTTAATCTTTTGTCTGCCCATTTCCCTTCATTGTGTATGGATTCTTCCCCAAGGTACTTGTTTTCTGCTAGTCTTTCTTTGTTGAATTCTACCCAAGTTTTTGATATCTACACTTCCTTGTGACCCAATTTTGTTTTGGCTGGTTGTTCTTGAGGTGCAGGCATATCCACCCCCTTTTCCTCAGCTTCATTCTTTTTCTGGCCCAGTGAAATGTGTACAACTCTGCTCAAACTAAAGTAGAGTTGTGTATTGATCCATACAAGCAGGGATTTTAGTGTGCTGCTCTACTCTTTAGTGAATCAGGAGTCATATGCCATACGTACTCTTTGCAACAAGCGTGAGGCTACAGCCTATGTAACATTCCCTGTTGACTGGTTTAGACCTTAAGGCCCTAGTACATGGGTTTCTTTTCATGCCTTCTTATGATATGGTTACACAAGTCGTAAAAATAAAGGGAAAGAATGCCAAACATTTAAAGGGGTTTGGCTTCTTGAGTGCTAAACACTAGGAAGGAGGATGGCATCCTGTTTACTCTGTCATAGAGAAGATGAAAATGAATATATGCAAGAATATTGACTGCTTAATGTTATATATATTATAGAGAAACCCTTTTCAACTTGAAACCTATTATTTTTCATATGTGTGTTTTTCCATTTGATGAGTGCATTTAGTTTTTGAGTGGTTTCTATTTATCTATGTTGCACGGGGATCTGTCCCCCCCCAAAAAAACCCTGTACTCGCTGTTCCCATGTTTCGGGGACTTGGGGACCCTTAGGTAACTTACCCAAATTGCTAGGGACTCCATCGGGGATTTGGGGACTTGCTGGCCATCCCCAACATGTTCTGGATAGATTTCAGGGACATTCCAGACAGATTTCAGGGATGTTCTTGGTAAATTTCAAGGATTTTTTGGGCAGATTTCGGGGATATTCCGGGCATATATCTTTAGTCTGGACAATCATGGAAATTGATGATTGGACAATAAGATCATTTTTTCCATCCATTATTTTTGTATTGCATTGAATCTAAATCTGTTGTAAAAGTCGCAGCTCAAAACATGGGTTTTGTATGATGGGTTTCGATCTGGGTTTTTGGTGATTTAAATATTGTATTTTCAACAACAACAACGTTACAACAAACAAAGCTTCCGTGTCAAAAAAACAGGAAATGCAACATTTCAAAGGGCTTATCCTTGTGGTTACTGCTATTGTTCTTCTCATTTTCTGGTTGTCTTCACTTTTACATATTGTACATGGGTTTCCAGGAGTCATTCAAGTCTAGTGCTTCCACCACCCCAACCTCAAGCATTGTGAAAACAATCAGATAGTAGTGACTTCGATTGGGTACTAAATGTTTGAATAAATTCATATTCAATCACCTTCTTAATCTGATCTGAAATATGAATCTAATCTCTTTACAGAACCAAAGTGTTTTATAATTGTTTTTAATTCAGCCATAAAAGTCTGCAAAACCTATTGAGAAGGGAATGCCTTTTATGTTTCAACATAATCATCATTAACAAGAAATATGAAGAAGAAAAACTGCTATAGAGATAGTTCTCAGTTAAGTTTCCTAAAGCTAAACTGCATTTTGCTCTTGTCTAGCAACCAATATTGAAATGTCATTTGGCCCTTTTTAAAATTGCTTGAGCTTTTTCAGAATTGGCAAGTGTAAGGGTTGTGCATAATACTATATAGTATAGTTTTTTATATATATATGTGTGTGTGTGTGTGTGTGTGTGTGTATTTTATTGCTGTCCCCAACCTGCCGTCCCCTGATAAATTTGGGGGTGTGCTCTAGCCGTCCCGGGGTCCCCCCGTCCCTGCCGTTCCCCTGTTCCGAAAACCAATGCAACATAGCTATTTATGTTGCACAAACTTGCTACTTTTTACTCATCTTCATTCATTGCTATGATTTTCGGTGTGAATAATTATTCAATATTTAACATGCAAAAAGGTTTTGTTTCCATTGCTTAATGGGAGCTGTGCAGTAAAATTTAACAGGAAGATCTATGATGTTTTCTGTTTGTATTTGATGGTTATCTATCTTTTTGCAGGTATTGGTCATTGGAGGAGGTGATGGTGGGGTTCTTCGCGAGGTTTCTCGACATATTTCAGTTGAGCAGATTGATATTTGTGAAATTGATGGAATGGTCATAGATGTGAGTGTATCTAACAAACTCTGCATATAGTAATTGCTTCCTTCCAAGTATTCCTTGATTGTAGCAATCACATCTCTATCCTCCTTTTGTCACGATAGGGGGGGATCCATCTAATTCTCATGTGTGTAACACTAAAAAGAACTAGCTGACTTAAATACATGGCTGAACAAACCTTGTAAAGACTATTTAACAAGACCAAGTAGATTCTAACACATTGAGATTGGCACATTGAGGAATTGGATAGGTCCCTCTGCACGACAGATTTGAGGATGAGATGGATCTGTGCTAGTTATAAGGTTTCTTAATGACCTTGTATGAATCAGAAATTGCCTTAAACAATTCCCCATTGTGAGAATAACAGTTTAGTAGGAAACGGGTTCTAGATGATTCCCAAATTTGGGAAAACACTTACTCTACAACAAGTAGGAAAGGATCTGTGCAAGTTATAAAGTGTTTTAATGATCTTGTATGATTCCAAAGGGGCCTCAAACAATTCTCCATTTTAAGAATAACAGTTTAGTAGGAAGGGACCTCTAGATAATTCCCAAATTTGTGAAAACACTTACTACAATAAGTAGGAAGGTTATGAAGATGTTCTTGTACATCGAAGTATAACATTTATAGTAGACAGCATAGATATGTATTTTTCTTCTACTGGATTATTTGAGCTAAATGCATATAGACATGAGGGTAAACAACTGAACAGGTTGATACCGTATTTGCCATTTCCCCATTTTATAATATTGAGAATAATTTGGGATAATTAAGAGTGCTTTGTCACTAGTGATTTGCCCATTCTGTAATTTATTTTTAGAACTAATGTGATAACCCCTCTGATCATTCAGGTATCCAAGCAATATTTCCCTGAAATTGCTGTGGGCTTTGACGATCCTCGTGTGACGGTTAATGTTGGTGATGGTATGCCATTTCTTTGAAAATTCTAGTTTATTGTCTTGAGTTTGTTTTGAATATTTCTGTGCACATAATTTGGTTTTTAATGTCAACGATTCAATGTTGGTTCATGATTACAGTTTCTTGAGTTTTCGGTTTATAATTCTTTAGTTAGATAATATTATTACTTTGAATGGTAACTTTTTTATGGTATAGTTTTGTCATTTTATGTTATAGCTTGGGTGGTAATTGTTGCATGTGAAGGACATTTCTCATGATTTGGAATTTGTTCTTTTTCAGGAGTTGCATTCTTAAGGGAATCTCCAGAAGGCGTCTATGATGTTGTTATTGTAGATTCTTCAGATCCAATAGGTATGTTGATTTCTTGTCATAAGATTTCCTAATACTCAAAGTCAGTAGCAACTTGTCTTATAACTGAGGTATATCTTGTTTTCTTGAAGTTTTCATGCTTCTTCAATTTGCATGTTGGTATAATTGTACATGTAATATGTCAAGCTGTGTTGGTGCTCGAAGCAGGTCCTGCAGAGGAGCTATTTAAAAAGCCATTTTTTGAATTGGTGGCAAGAGCTTTGCGACCAGGAGGTGTAATGTGTACCCAAGCAGAAAGTATTTGGTTGCACATGCCCATCATTGAAGATATTGTTTCAGCTTGCCGCCAAACTTTCAAAGGTTCGGTTAATTATGCATGGACAACTGTTCCCACATATCCAAGGTAGGATCATATTACTTTATTTGGTTGCACATGCCCATCATTGAAGATATTGTTTCAGCTTGCCGCCAAACTTTCAAAGGTTCGGTTAATTATGCATGGACAACTGTTCCCACATATCCAAGGTAGGATCATATTACTTTTGTCCTTTTGGACATTGTTACCACAGAAGAACATGCCATACAATACTTTAGTTTCTTTGAGATGTCATAATTACCTAAGAAAAATGGCATGCATACTATACATGGTTTCAAAAACAACAAAAGATACAATAGGATACCAAGAAGCTGATCAGACCTTAGAAAGTGGAAAGAGAAATACCAGTCGGGATCTGTATTGAAGAATTGAAAATAATTCTTATGAAGGGATCCAAAAATTAACCTATCCTTTGAAGTTTCCTTTTGCAGTGGGTACTTGGTTTTATGCTGTAGCCTAACTGAAGGGCCAGCTGTATCTCCAACATCCCATTAATCCTATCAAAAAGCAGGAATCCAATGTTGAGTTACAGCGTCCCTTAAAGTTCTATAATTCAGAGGTTTGTTTCCATCTCTGTTTTTAATATTTTATATCTTCACTATGAAGTGAATTTGTTTGATTCAATCATCCAGATTGCACCAAATTTATGATGAGCCCTGTTGAAATATACCTGCCAAAGATAATTATGGCCATGTTAGATGCATCTCTGCTTTTCTCTGTTGTAATAGTTGCAAGTATTGTCAGAGAAACTGAACTCTTAAGTAGAGCCATTTTCAGGATTTGTTCTAAAATATCCCAAATACGAAAACTTAACAGTCGACCTTACAAAATATTATATTTGTCATCTCTCCACTCCTCTCTGTAGTTCAATTTACATGTAGGGTTGAATAAATTTGCTGTCCTAAATGTTTTTAATATTTTATATCTTCACTATGAAGTGAATTTGTTTGATTCAATCATCCAGATTGCACCAAATTTATGATGAGCCCTGTTGAAATATACCTGCCAAAGATAATTATGGCCATGTTAGATGCATCTCTGCTTTTCTCTGTTGTAATAGTTGCAAGTATTGTCAGAGAAACTGCACTGTTAAGTAGAGCCATTTTCAGGATTTGTTCTAAAATATCCCAAATACGAAAACTTAACAGTCGACCTTACAAAATATTATATTTGTCCTCTCTCCACTCCTCTCTGTAGTTCAATTTACATGTAGGGTTGAATAAATTTGCCGTCCCAAATGTTACGACATGTCATATTGAGGACCACTTGTAATTGTAATTCATAGATTCTACCTTGTCCAAAGTTATTGTAACTTTTAGCCTTACCAACCTAATGTTCTAATGCGCCAAGATATGGTAGGCTTTTGGTTAAATCAGCCTCCAATGACCAGTAATAACATGTTAGATGTATCTAACATTGGGTAAATTACCAGGCATTTTCAAATCTTTTTTGATTGTTCTATTTGGCAATTTACAGCCTGCTAAGAATACCCTATTTTTCGTGTTAAATTCCTTTAAGGAGCTTTTGAACTATCCAATTTTGTTCTGATGGATTCCTCAGAGGTATTGTTCCTATAATGTGCTCAATTTTTTCTTAGTATGCTGTAAGTCACCTTAAATCAGAAGGGACATTAAGTATTCTATCTTGAATTCTGTGCTAGACTAAAACTTCATTGTGAAATTGCAGGGACAGTATACCAAATTGATCCATTTTTTTATTATCTTGAATCTAACTCTAATCCTTTTTGGGCTTGCAGATGCATACAGCATCATTTTGTTTGCCAGCATTTGCTAGAAGGGCGATAGGTTCCAATGTTCAACCACCATTATCTTAAATTTGAAGTATATGTGAGCTCATTGTTGTTCTATCGGAACAATGCATTGCATTATTGTTCTATTTGCTTAGGTTTTAGTTGTAAAATGGCAAAAGCTTGTTATTTACGAATAATCTTAATTCAGGAACAGCAAATCTAACTAGCATTAATCTATCTACTTTGTGGTATATGCCTTCATGTTAATTTTTTTTTCCTGTGTAATTCATGAAGGAATATATCCCATCAATTTGAGAAAAATTCCCAGCGACAATGGATTTGGCAAGTTGCCTATTATTTCTTGATTTTATTTCTGGACTAAAAAGTTCAGAACCATTTGTGACCACTATCACCCTTTGCTAATTATTTTACGAATCAAATGGAATTAGTAGAAAGAAATTGGCAATAATTACAGTAAAATATTGGGAATCATGCAAAAGGGGCCTTAAAATGATACAGGGAAATAGGACTCCTAAAAACTGAGCAAAGGGCATTTATTTGAAATGCTTCGAGTTAAGAATGACTGGACAATTTGGCAATTGGAAGAATATGTTGAAATTGGTTTGCAAATCCGTGAAATTTTGGCAAATGAAAAAAATCCAAGGTTATAAATTGCTATTAGCAATAGTAATAACTAATAAATGGGATCACTGATTAAAATTTGTTTTGACGGTTTAACTAGTTCTTTACTGTAGTGTTGTACATATTAGTAGTGCATGTATGAGATGCTGACACCGAAGTACGGTGAAAGCTGTGCAAGCAAAAATTCCAAATACAACATATCTGCAACGACTTTCATCTAGTTCTGACTGATTTTGAAACGCAATCACGAGTTTTTTACTTTCTTTTGTATTTTTTGCCCAACTATAACTTTTCTCCTGTACTTTAATATTTGAAAGGAATTTGTTGATTGTGTTATACCTGGTTCGAACTTCTGATTTAAAATAAATCGATTTATATTCCAGCGTCTTAGTTTGCACAAAAGAAAAAATTTGCACTACAACAATCCTGCATTGGCTTGTATTTCTTCTAGCTCTAACTGCTTGAAATGTTTTTACTTTTTTACATTTACCCCAACTAAGGTTTTACCCGTGTACTTCAACATTTCAAAGGAAATCGTTGACTATATTTCATCTCGGTCTAACTTCTTATTTTAAAATGGAGTCATTTTCCTGTGGTTTAGTTTTCAACAGCTTCTACGGTTACACAAAATCTACCCGTACTGAATTTTCATCTTGGATTTGCATTCGAGCACTCATTGTGGTATTGCCACTATTTTTTTTATTTTTTATGGAGTAGGCTAATTCGGGAGCAATCTTCCCTCTCGAGTTCTGCTTTTCAGGCAAAAAAAAGGGCCTGTATCTGGCCAGATTTTCAGGGGTAGTCTGAGTTTCTCATGGATCAAAGTTCCATGCATTTCAGAACTTTACCTAAAAGTTTTGCCCCATTTTAAACCAACCCAAATTTCCCCATTTTGATGCAAAAGATCTTACGAAGCTTTTTTATATCCTCATTTCTTCATTCTTTTTTATTAACTTTGAAGGAGTGTTACAAAATGTGACCTATTGTAAACTTATATTGCAAAAGATCTTTTCATCCATAAGGTTACAATTTACAAGTTAGTATTAGGAAATATATAGAAAAATTTAAAATTAGATAAATAAAAAGGAGAAAAATCTAAATAAGGGGGAAAAGTAGATATTAAAGAGAATACTATAATCAAAAGAAAGTTAAGGCTACACCATTATAGAAGCTTAAGGTTTTTGTTGAAATAATTGTCTTGTGGAGAACAAAAATATAATCGACATAAGATTTTTTGGGGGATTAAGAAGCTAGAACAAGGACTAGAAAGGTTGCTTCCCGAATAAGCCGAGAGGAATAGGTTTTGGTTTTGGCTAAAACTCTAGTTTTGATAAATAAACAAGTTGCTTAGTGTGAGAGGAATGTTTAGTAATGTGTCATGGAATTGTGATTGTGGTTCATGTTTGCGAGATGTTCTTTCAGACAGTGTGTATGGATCCATTGCTTTGGTTGATATAGGTGGCCTCACATGAACAAGGGTTTCTTTCTAAGAATTTTAGAGATTTTATCCATGCTCCATTGGATGAAGGAAAGGTAGGCCTAAGAGACAAGGATTATGGGTGGGGATGCAATGGCATTTGCCTCTATGAAAGTTATATAAAATAAACATTTTCTTCAAACTATGAAAGTTTTCATAACTTGTCATGTTTATAGCAGTTTTTAAATATATGAAAGATCAACATTTCAGTGATGCAATTATCCATTCGGGAAGTAAAAACATGTAGAAAAAAGGAATTGGTCTCATGTGGATAATTTATAGGGGGATTGGAAAGGGAAAAACATTGCATTTTGACAAAGTAACACTTAGTGAAAGGGTACAATTTGACATTCAAGCTGATTTAGGAAATATATAGAAAAATTTAAAAATAGATGAATACAAAAGGAGAAAAACCTAAATAAGGGGGAAAAGTAGATATTGAAGAGAATACTATAATCAAAAGAAAGTTAAGGCTACACATGAAATAAAACTAGCATACCCTCAAAGTGGGGGAAGAGAACACTGAAGAGAATCGAAATGACGTCCAAATGTTTCATGTATATACCTTTTATTTTTGGTTTCCAAATGTTTCATGTATATACCTTTTATTTTTGGTTTCCATACTTATATTAATGAATTTTTTTGCCTGTGGTTCTTTTTGCCTCTAGTTGTTTGTAAATTAGAGGAAGAGACACTACAAGAGAATCATTATGCTATGAGGAACCCCATGTATATGCGACTTGCAACCTTACAATAAAGCCAACGATTACACATTTACATGTTAATTTTTAAGATGTTATTGCTGATGCCTTCTACTATCGTGTATAGAATAATGTTCAAAACATAGAAGAAGAGACATTGTTGTTCCCTCCCTATTGAAGCATAGAATGATCATTGGGGGGAGTTGAAGCTACAATTTTTTTTTTGTGCAAGCAACAAAGAACATAGACTTGGGTTAGTCCCTAGATTCCATATTGTTCTATTTGGAGAATCAATGTTCATTAGTTTCTTTATGACCTCGATTACAAATATGTCCATGGGGAATGCAGTAGTATGATTGCTAGAATATGAATCACTAAAGTAGTATGTATGTATTTATGTTGGACAATGCATCAATCCATTTGCTAAAAAACTAGGTAGCATGTATATGGCCATGATATTCAAAAATATGTGTTAGGAAATCCATAAGAGATATCATTATTTGTTTTTCTTTGCAATTTTTATGTCTCATTTGTTCATCATGTTTAAGTTCGACACATTTTTTCCAAGATTTATCATTTTGTTTTGTTTATGATGTCGATTCTATAGTTGTGATTGGGTTGGTTGCTTTGAAGGTGATGATGCCATTTTTACATTTATCTCTTATCACTTGTTTCAATGTTGGTTCCATGAAGCTTGGACAATGAAAACAATGTCTTCTACTTTTATTATTTGTTAAATTGCTTATTTTTATTCAATTTTTTTGTATATACTAAGTCACTTGATTCTTGTGCCAACAATATTATAAATAGTCATCCATAGATATTTGATATGACAAAAAGTCAGCCAACAATATTATGATTTAATAAAAACACTAAAATGTTTAAAAAACCATACATTGTAGGTCTTCCCAACACTTCAACCCTAAGTTATTGAAAAATTTCATTGTTTTGTTTTTCTTTAACTTCCTACTACTTCCAAATATAAATATATTCAAAATATATAATGACATGTGGATATTTGTATTTTCAAAACTCTTTCAATCTAGAGATTAAAAAATAGATTTAAGTTTACATGAGATTCTATTTTGGGATCCTAATCAATCTAAGATTCTATTTCAGAATTCCAATCAATGCGAGAATCCTAATTAGTGGGGAATCTTCATTAATGGCTTGTGTTTATTAAAGAAAATAAGTGCAAGAACTACACCTCCATTACTTAGTTTAGGGTTGTTTAGCTAAAATAAGAAAACAACATATACCCTTGCTAGTTCCATTAATGATTTTTTTTTTTTACTTTTTCATATTATAAAATAACCCTTTTAACCGTTTAACCATTCTATGAGAGAATTAAAAAAGTTCACTTTAGCAAAAAGAAAGGAATAAATAGAGTTCACTTTAGCAAAAAGAAAGGAATAAATTTGACTTTTTCACATTATGAGAGAATCATGGAGAATTAGCATGGGCTCATTTTATATGATAACATAGAGTATGCTTGACTTTATATTTATTGAGTTGTTGTGTTGCTAAATAAATAATTGCAAGAGTTTATTAAATTGTATTGTGAGTGAAAATAAGAAAGAAGTCATGATGTTTTGGTCGAAGGACATATATTTGCTCATGTCTTTGCCTTTACCTTTGCTTTCCTATTTACATTGATTCTCGGTCAATTGTGGAATTGACATTTGAACCAACGAAACAAATTGGATCTACTTTGATTTACTTTTTCCATTTGAGCTGCAGATCATGATGCTCTTGGCAAAACATATTTCAAATATCCCAGGGGTTTGTGGTTTTGGGAAGTAAGAAACTTGTAATGACATTCAGTCAATTGATTATCATATAATTTTTGCTCTCCAAGTTCACCGTCGGGCTGCCTACCCATAACGAGCCCTATCGTGTAAGTAATGAGGCCTTATCAACCTTACTGGGGTGTATCCTGTAACTGACAATGACCATCATGAAGCCACAATGAAGACAAGGGCCAAGGTGAGTGTTGAATCATCACATTGGATGAACTATGCATGCTTCAACGAGATATGGTTTCTTCTATTAGGGATAAGAGGGGAGATAAGCCAATGAAATGACCATGGGATGGTTGATTCAACGACTTTGCTTGTTGGGGAAATGGTGCAAATTATTATTGATGATGCACTCTACAATTTTACGACAAGAAACAAATTGAAAATGACTCCATTTATTTCCAATACTTTATCTATTGAAAATGACTCCATTTATTTCCAATACTTTATCTATTAACAAGGCATTTGCAATGCGTGAGTCGCATGAGCTATGCAACCAAAGAAAAACCTTGGAAAGGGGGGTTACCCAAAGAAGCCAAGAGTGCTTTGCTTAAACAAATTGTATGCATGCAGAGCACGCCTCACATATTTTAGATTAAAAATTAAGCTTCCTTGCAATAATAGGAAACTCATGCAACACTATTGTGCTCTAATGGGTTGGAGGGGAGAGACAACGTTACAGAGTCAGTGAGGAGAGGAAACACTAATGGAATAACTTAACTACAATTGGTATTGTAATGGTATTCCCATACTTTTACTTCAATGATTTTGTAAAGTCCAAGCATCACGTAGTTTAATAAATGACATGCTTATTTGCAATTTATAAATAAAATCTAGCTCGACAAAGGAGGGTGAGGAAGAACTTTAGTGAAGCACATTGACAATTAATCGTTTGCCCATGCAACTTCTGCATGCACTTCTAGCTCTCTCGCTTGTGCAATTGTAGCTTGCTATTTAGGCCAATCAAGTCTTGTGGTGAGTTCTTTTGCCTGCTTCCTCCAATGTTCCTATTTGCTTATGACTGCTCCATTTGAGTCCCTAGGGATTCTTTTTATTCTTCCAGGCCTAACTTGATGTTGAATATTGGAGAATTGAGCCCTTCTTAATACTTATTATGGACTAAGCTATGAGTTCGAGATCCCGATTCCACTTGAGTTGAAATATCAATTCAATTAGGAGAGGCACATGCATAAATGGAAAGGATTTGCATAATCTGGATCTTCAATTGGTGGAACAATGTCTCAATATGCAACTAGAGTATATCAAACTTCATTGATGTTTGTGCTTGTCTCCTCGCTATAACTATGCCCAAAATGAGAAAGCTGAGGATCCTTCGAAAACTATGACACATGGGATAGTTGATGTGGTAGGAAAAATTGTACACATGTTATGTGTTTATAGGTTAACGACAGACAATGAAGGGCTAGCCAATAGTGTTTTGCTCAAACAAATTGTATGTACATATAAAGCATGCCCCACAGTTCACATTTGTTTTTCACAAAAACTAGGAGATTTGTATTATAAAAAAGGGGTGTCGTCGAAGCACGCAGAGGAGTTACAAAATCTAAGAAAATTTGGGCCAATTCAGGGCCTCAAATAGACAACTACTACAAGCTACGAATGATTGTTTCAAATACTCAAATGGAAACTTCACATAGAACAACCTTACTGAATACACCCAGAAGAAGACTCCGAGGATAAAAGTGAAGAAAAACTGCATCTAAATTAACTTGTTGGGGAATTGCTTGCCTTTTTTACTGACTTGTGGGCCTGAATTTGTGTTACCATTAGTTGTGATGTTACATGTGATTTCTTCTTCTTTCCGACTATCATCCAAATTTCATTTGCAAATGTTGGGTTATTTGTCATGCATATGATTCCTGGATTGTCTTGATCTGAAGCTTCTATTTTTTCATGATCTGGTACCTCAACTTCATCATCACGATCTACCCAGCATGTCACTGGATGAGGAGTTTTGCTGGATCCAAAGTCCTCGATATGAGACCTAAAGGGAAGATGCCTCTTTCTTTGACTTCTGAATGGATTCTTGGTGCGAGTCTTGAGATAATGAAGTTGGTTGAATAGGAGGATCTGATTGAGAAGGATTTTCATTGACTTGAGGAGACTGTTCATGGTCTTTTGAGATTACTTGATGGCCATCATTAGATCTGACCCACCAAGTGGATTTCCAATCCTTTTTATTCTTCATAGACCCTTTGGGACAATGGGTTGCAAGATGACCTATTTCAAAGCAATATCTGCAACACAAGGAAACTCTCTCATAGTCTAGTCTTTGAGACCAAGAATAATTTTTACCAGTAAGAATAACTTCAGTTGGGAACCCTTTACTAAAGTCTATTTCCACACAGATACAGACAAAAGTAGAGGTGTTGTGCCTCGTAGTTTCATGGCTTGCAAAGTGGAACTTTCCCAAAGACAAACCGCTGGCTTCAAGAAAGGGTAAACCCCACAAATGCAAGGGTAGATTGGGAAGTCTCACCCAAATTGGTCCTGAGGAGCGAATGTTAGTAGCAGGATTGAAAGGATTCCAAGGTTTCATGCACAAACCCAAGTTTCCCAAAAACCACAGACCTGAGATGACAATTAGATCCCGATCCTCCTCAATGTTGAACTCAACAATGAATATCCTTTTACACAAGGACAAATTAAAGCTTGCTGCTGAATGATAGGGATCCAGGTAGTCGAGATCCAGTTGTTGAGATCTGCTAACTTTGGCCAAAAACCATTGAAGCGACAGACCAAACTCATGGATCTGTAATACTCTTCCTCTTCCTCAACGTCTTGTTCCATGGGAATGACAAGAGAAAGGGCTTCCTGAACCATAAGAGCCGAAGAAGAGGGAGAGTCCTGCTAAACAACATCCCAAAAAGAGACATAAGAATGAGAAATCGAAACCAGGTTGGACACCTAGATGGAGGGAACGACCCCACAACTTGGGGCACCTGTAGAAATGGACGAGGCCATTGCTATGGTCGATGAAGGAGATAGGCATGAGGGTTGCATGCTCGATGTGCGCTGGGGCAATGAGTGACTAAGGTTAAACCATAGCAGTTGCGACCAAGACCAGGAGCGACTCCATCAATAAGAATTATAATTATTATAAGCATGAAATATATCACAATTTCAGGTCAAAGAGGACTCATTCCCCACATAGTTCACATTAAGAAATAAGCTTCCTTGCAATAATATGAAACTCATGCAATACTAATGTGCTCTAATCGGTTGGAGGGGAGAGACAACATTACAGAGTCCACAAGGATAGGAAACACTCATGTAACAACTTAACTACAATTGGTATTGTAATGGTGGTATTCTAATACTTTTACTTCAATGATTTTGTAAATTCCAAGCATCACATAGTTTAATAAATGTCATGCTTATTTACAATTTTTAAATAAAATCTATCTCGACGAAGGAGGGTGAGGAGGAACTTTAATGAAACATGTTGATAATTACTTGTTCGCTTGTCAAACTTTTGTGTGCACTTCTACCTCTCTTGCATGAGCACTCGTAGCTTGCTACCTAGTCCATTCAAGTCATGTGGTGAGTTCTTCTACTTACTTCCTCTAATGTTCCCGCCCGCCTGTGACCACTCCATCTGAGTCATGAGTGATTCTTTTATTCTTCCAGGCCTGTCCCGATGTTGAAAAGTGGAGAATCAAGCCCTTCTTAATACTTGTTATGGTCTGAGTTACGAGTTCAAGTTCCCATTTCCAGTTGAGTTGAATTATCATTTCAATCAAGAGAGGTGCATGCATAAATGGAAAGGATTTGCATACTCAGGATCTTAAATCGGTGGAACGATTTCTCAATATGGGACTAGAGTATATTAGACTTCATTGATGTTTGTGCTTCGTGAAGGCCTCGTTGGTGTTTGAACCATTAGTGTAAAGATGAAGAAGAAACCTAGAAGCCATTTCCTATTAAGTAGTAATGGTTTGGAGTCTGTGGTAGGTGAGGATGATGAAGGTGCCAATGGTTGAACCCATAGACATCATGATGTGGTAGTTTGCAATGTGTTAACAAGTTTTAACTTAAAAATTGAATTGAATTGAATTGTAAAATTTCAATAATAAGAATTTCAAATATAACCACATCATTAACACATCAATTAGCATGTGCACAATGTGTTAATCCTAGTGACAAATACCTACATTGACATCTTCCATTTACAATTGTTTTCTTAAAGCGAGGATTAAGTCAACTATGTAAAAAGTATGGCCATGTTAACTATTATTTGTTTATAACATTTTATTTTATTATTATTATTTATTTCCATGGTGGCAAATTTAGATGACAAAATGATGAGAGGATGAGGCTAAGAGTTACCTAGATAAATAAGCACGTTTTGCGATTATAATAAAGGAACACATTTTGAGATTATAATTAAGGAGGAATTAAAGAAGCAAGGTAAAATGTGAGAATAATCCCTTAAGGTTATAGAGGCAAATGCATGCTACTAGGAAATACAAACTCCTTTGTCGAAGGAGATACAAACTTATTAAACTAAGTGGAGATTATTAGGCTGCTACATTGTCAACGAAGAGGAATCATAAGTGAAGTAGACAAAAAGTCAAATACGTTTCATGCTAGATAAAAAAAGTCAAATATGTGTCATGCGTCCATAGGATACAAACATGCGACGAAGGTTTGAGAAGAACCCTCCCTTAAAAACACCTTCGATGTAATAAAGTTGTTGTTAAAATAAGTTTGTCTTGGGGAGGAAGGAAACATAATCAATATAATATTTTTTTGGGGGATTAAGAAGATAGAACAAGGAAGAACTAGAAAGGGATTAGAATGAAGGTGAAGGTTATGATGGGGTCAAGTTTTACTTAATTTTAGTCATCTTCCTTTTTCATGTTTCAAGGGTTCCTTTTTATTTTAGTTGCTTCCTAATAAGTCAAGAGGAATGTGTTTTGGTTTTGGCTAAAACTCTAGTTTTTTCAAACAAACAAGGTGCTTAGTGTGAGAGGAATGTTCGATAATACATCATGGAATTGCGATTGTAGTTCATGTTTGCAAATTGTTCTTTTAAATGAGTGTGGATGAATCCATTACTTTGGCTGATATAGGTGGCTCCACATGAAGACGGGTTTCTTTCTAAGAATTTTGGATATCTTATCCACGGTCCCTTGGATGAAGGGAAGGTAGGCCTAAGAGACAAAGTATTATGGGTGGGGTGAGTTTTAGGAAGAGAAGCCCCATGGAAAGTTTTATTAATTTGAAAGTGAGAAAGCTTTATTAAAAAAAAAAAATTTATTGTTAAAAAGACACTTTTCAGCATGAAGAATCCATTAAATATAAAATCTTAGTGGAACACATTGGATATAAATTTTTTAAGCAACTTTTGATCAATCAATTTTAAATTTTAATTTGTTTTATTTGAATGTGGGAGTTATTACAAATTGTGTTTTCTTATTTTCTATTGATTATTTTATTTTCCAATTGAAACTTCAAGTTGTATTTTTTAATAAATATCTTCAAAACATTTATTTATGTTATAGTGTTCTATTTTCATAATGATGTGCAAAAAGTGAA
>SNQJ01S0000300.1:0-16638 GCA_010110895.2 Picea sitchensis
ACCTTGAACATAATCTAGAAAATGTTTCCTATGGGGTGTGGCATGAAATGAAGCTCCTGAATCTACTACCCAAGACTCAGAAATATTATCTATAGAAAGAATCAAAACATCTTGTAACACATCACCTGTTACATTTGCTTCCTAATTCCTCTCATGTTGTCCATCTCTTTGTTTCTTTGGAGCTCTGTAATCTTTCTTCAGATGTCCTTTCTTCCCACAATTCCAACACTCTATCTTTCCAAGTCTGGATTTGGATCTGCCCTTCCTAGAATTCCCGTGGTTCCCTGAGCCCTTTCCTCTATCCTTTTTTCTTCCCCTGTTCTCCATGTTCAACGCATTACCTAATGTCTCACCTGTGTTTTTCCATCGCATTTCCTCACTAAGGATAACACCAACAACATCATCAAATTTTAAAGTATTTGAACCAAAGACAGAGTTACTTACATCCATGACCAAGTTGTTCCAGCTTGCTAGCAATGAGCACAAGATTAGAAGAGCCCTGACTTCATCATCAAAGTCCACTTTTACAGAACTTAGTTGATTAGTAACTGTATTAAATTCATTTAAATGATCTGCAACAGACCCACCTTCCGACATCTTCATATTAAATAATCTCTTCATTAAAAATACCTTATTGGACGCCGAGGGTTTTTCATACAATTTGGCCAATGTGTCCATCAAACCCTCTGTTGTCTTTTCTTTGGAAATATTGAAAGCCACCGATGCTGCCAGGCTCAGTCGTATCGTTCCTAGAGCCTTTCTGTCAAGAATCTATCATTCTTCGTCCTTCATGGCCGTCGGCTTCTTTGTTATTATGCCCAATGGTAGGAAAAGATCCTTTTGATATAAATGATCTTCCATCTACATCTTCCATAACTGGTAGTTTTGGTCGTTAAATTTATCGACCCTAAACTTTCCATCTTCCATCATTGCTCCCACTCGAACCAGGAACCCTCTTTTCCTGCGAGTTACATTTCGCTCTGATACCAGTTTTTAGAAAAACAGGACCGTGGAGAAATAAAATAAAACAAATGCGGAAACAAAACACAGAAGATACACAATACAATAGAGACACAGATTTACGTGGTTCACCCAGTGTGGACTACGTCCACCAAAGAAATTGTCAGGTCCTTCCTTTATTATTATCTAGCATATGAAGGGATACAACTTACAGCAAACCCGTTGTAACTTCCTCTTCTTTCTCTCACAGTCTCCTATCTCAGAATACAATATTCGCAATTAACCATAGCCACAATACATTCCCCTCATAAAAGAGGGTTGTCTTCTAGGGAAAAAAACCCTATCATAATCTCTACCGTTAGATCTGCGACCTTATAATGAACGGTCCAGATTTATAATGAAATTACAATATACATTTACAAGGCAATTTTTCCTTCGGGGGCTTCGCCCCCGAACTCTCGTTGGGGGCCCTCTTTCCCCCAGACCCCCCATCCGAGGGGATAGCCCCCCCAGACCTCGCAGAGGGGGTACCCCCCCTCTACACTCCCCCGCGTGGAAGAGTGTACATACTTCTGGGGTGTAAATACTTCATGGGGTATAAACACGGCTGAAAGCAAGGACCTCTAAATCAAGAAGATAATCAGGCTCCACAACCAACACAAATGGCCAAGATTAAGAAGAACTTGGAAGTTGCCTAGAACCGACAAAAAATTTATGTTGATAAGGGTAGAATGCATAGAGATTTTAAAATGGGTGACCATGTATTATTAAAAGTGAAGGCCAAAAGAATTTCCTTGAAGATGGGAAACTGTTCAAAGTTGGCATCATGTTACTATGGGCCATTTGAAATCTTGGAATAGATTGGACTTATTTCTTATATGTTAGTGCTACTTGCATCTATGCATGTGTATAATGTTGGAAATTGTGTTGTCATTAATGTCAAAGGTATACATGACTATGACAATCACTGATGTCATTGATATCATAGGTAGGGGGATACTAACTATTGTCAATGATAGAGGGATATTGTTGGAAGTTTTTTAAAACAATGTTGTCATTGTTGTTGGAAACAATATTATCATTGATGGCAAAGGAGACAGACTGTTGGAAACAATGTTGCATGGTGTTAGTGTTGAGTCGGTGAGTTAATGCATATCTACCCTATGTGAATGAAGGGGAGATAAAAAAAGGAAGCATCCAAAATACTACAGCCAAAGAGGAGATCAAATGTCCATACTACAAATAAAATTGGATAGAGGAAGAAGGGGATATTTTATGAGCTGATAAGATTATGTGTTAAAGAGAAGACCTAGGAAGTGTCTCATTGTGTGACTAGAACCAAGGAAGTAAAGAATTCCCATGTACATTGATGGGTTGTTTTCCAGTCTCTACAAGTGTTATTTGTTTACCCTAAAGATGAAGTGGTTGTGTGAGAACAACCCAAGTAAATTCAAGTTGCACAGAAGAAATGGAAGTTGGATGCTAGACAAGATGACTCTGCAAATAGAGGATGATATCGAGAAATCCGAGAGAGCAAAGGAATCCTGGACATGTATTAAGTTTGGAAAAGGAAGTTTTAGGTCAAGTAAACTAGATCGAAGAAAATAGAGTTAGGCGACGTATCTCACATGCATAAGGAAAACCATGTTCAAATACTTTAAAATGAAAAGCGCTATCACATAGGTTTGAATGTGAGTGAAAGAGCTATGGAAACCTATGCACGGAGTTACCTTTTAGTTGTGGATCCTAGTGCATCAAATATCGGAGATCCGTAGATCGAAGGGATAGCACGGTGGAAAAACCTGCAGGGGCATGATACATGATGGCCACATCAACACCATGTGTAGAGCCACATCATCCTACACACTAGTGCCATAACTGCATCCAATTCAGTATAGTGTGCCATGTAGAGGCCACATCATCTGTCACGTTATCACATTGGACCAGCTAAGATATAGTCATATTGGATATCGACAGGATGGAGCATCAGTGTAGTGTTGAAGTTTTGGGGGCCCAAGAGCCCAATATCCCATGGGTCGATACCCCAATAGTAGGGCCAATGATATTTCCATATTGAATATCAAAAAAATAGAACATCAATGAAGTGTTGAAGTCTCGAGGGCATGATACTCAGTAGGCCAGCTCAGCTACCACATCAAAGCCATGACAACTGCCATGAAAAATCCATGTCATCGAGTCACATGGAAGGATTCCATGTGAAATACCACGTCAGCAGTATCACATATCATATATCAGAAGATAGAGGGATTGAATGTGAAGTGATAAATTTTTCGAGGTCCCAATGGACCGATAGCCCGGTATCATTGTTCCATAGACAAGGTTCCATATTGGATACTGGAAGAATAGAAAAATCTTGAAATGTTGAAGTTATGGGGGCTCGATGGCCTGATACCTCGGTAGGCCAACTCAGTAACCACGACATATACCACATTAGAGCCACAAAATAAGCCACGTATAGTGCCACATGTATGTACATGCATTGGTTCCAAATTAGTGTCACATCATATGTCGTGTCATTCGATGACAACTACATGTTGCGCTACCGATAGTCGACGTGTCACAGAAGGATTGAGACATGTGTCTTGGAGAGTGCATTATCATATCGGATATGGATGGAACAGAGGAGTGTTGCATGTTTGAAGTTTTGGGGGCCTAGTGACCCGATGGTCCTAGTGAAACATGGGGCAATGTGATTGAGTATGCAAAAGAAAGGTTCCACCCGACAAGGTTCCATACCGGATATCAGAAGATTGAAGTGATAATGCAGCGAATAGAATTCTCGAGGGGTCGATATATGATATTTCAGTGGTCTTGAGGAGAAAGATCCAACAGTTGAGGTTGTGTTGTGTGATCCAATGGTCAGTGAACATATCAAAGACTGACATCTAATACAAGCCTAATACGACAGTTGATGTGATTTGAGGTGGTGTTGCACATATTGCATATCGGATCTATGGAAAGGTTAAATTTAGGTAGCAAATCTTATACATGATGGTCTTGATACCAAGGGAAATAGTTCAATGGATGAGATCAAATCAAGGGAAGATTAGACAGGTGTTGAGAATCAAGGGAATATTGCATGTTTTGGTGGATGGTGAGTAGATCGACGGTTGAGATATGATCAAGGAGCAGATCCAACGGTTGTTGAGTGTTGAATCTTGTACTATGGCCTGTGAGCAGATCGCGCATGAAACCAAGGGGACTTGTGTCGGTTTCGAAGGATTTTTGAAGCCCGATTTAATGGATAATTGATGTATTTAGAGTCGACCTATTGACCATGATTTGTATGTGGAAAAATCATTGATCGCATGGGATCTATAAATAAAATTACCCAAACCAATTTTAATGTGTTAGGATGTGTATGAGAGTGGAAGAGATCTAAGGCCCTGAGGCTCGTAGTGAATGTGTGAGTAAGTATGTGAGGAATTCTGAGAGTACAAGAATGTGAATGTCTAAGGTCCGAGGATGCAAAAGAATAAAAGGAAAGAAAATATGAACATATAAGGGTGGTTGGGAGGTGTAAGGAACTTATAAATTATGTAGATTGTAAACTATGAATAATGCTATGACAGCAGAGATAGAACTATAGATCTAAACAGGTGAAGGCTTGAAGGAAAGTGGTAATCTTGTATTGTTGACAACTTGAGGAGATTGGTGTTTCCATTGAATTGATATGGCTAAGTTGGTGGTCAGCTAAGAGGATTGGTGTCTCCTATAGGTTGGTTCCTACAAATAAAGTAGTCGTAGGTTGGTGCCTACAGAAAGTGTTGAGTTGGTGCTCATCCAAGGGGATTAGTGTCTCCTACAGATTGGTGCATGAGAATATAAAAGTTGTAGGTTGGTGCCTACAAGCAGTGCTGAGTTGGTGCTCATCTTAGGGGATTGGTGTCTCCTATAGGTTGGTGCATGAAAAAAAATTCGCTAGGTTAGTGCTCAGGAGAGGGGATTGGTGTCTCCTGGAGGTTGGTTCCTGCAAACATTGTAATAGTAGGTTGGTGCCTGCAAACATTGTAATAGTAGGTTCGCTCCTACATGATATTATAAAAGAATTGTTTTGAGGTTTTCTCCCATTTGGGTTTCCTTGTTAAATCTATGTGTACTGTGGTTTGTATTGTTATATTTTTATCATTGATTTTTATGTTGGTAAAGTAAATACATTAATAAATATTGTAAGAAATTATTACAGAAAAGAAAAAGTAGTCTTGTACTGATTCACCCCCCCCACTTAGTATAAGTAAGTGTGTAAACAATTGGTATCAGAGTGTGTTCCTTCATAACAATCTAACCATTGTAAAGTGGATATCTATAGAATAGGAAAGCCTTCAATGTGTTATGCCTAGCCTTTCTAATTTAATGTTTTATTACGTTAAAATGTGTCCTTACGTTGGCAGTTGCTCTCCCACTTTAGAAGTAGGCGGGGGAGCTAGTATGGAGTGGTGTGCTAGATTGAGATATATTTGAAAATGGATAACTACATTAAAAATAAAATAATGAATGATCCAGTAAAAATATGTAAATGAATGGATCTTGGATAAATATGTATAAAACATGGATTTTATGTCAACTCCCTTGTTCGATGGAATAAAATTTGTATTCTGGAGCATAAAAATGAATACATATTTTCATGTACTGGGGTATGATGTATGGAAATCATTTGTCACTAGTTACACACCCTCAAAAAATCCAACAACAGATGCAGCTGAAAAAGGTGGCAAGTGAAAACAATACAATGGCCATGAATTCCATTTCAAGTGGCTTAGTGGATTCTAAAAAATCCAAAGTGGGACAGTCTACATCAACCAAAGATCTTTGGGACAATCTACAAGATCTTTACGCAAAGCAAGGAGCCTTAGAAATGTCAAATTGGACAATGGCGGAAGAATACAAAACAAGTGATATCTCATATAGTGAAGTAGATGTTGAAGAAGCTAACATTTCCAGGAATCCCAAGAAAAAATAAGGGAAATACAAAGATAAGCCTTTGTTTAAATGCTTTATTTGAGGAAAAATAGGACATGTTGTTGAATTCCCTTATGCAAAAAATAGAGACAAACAAAAGAAGAAACTATATTTCAATGAGGACATGATCGTTTTTTATGACAATGACAGTGGAACATAAGAGACTCTCTTCACCTCCCTAGAAACACGGAACAATGAACTAGATAATAGAAGCATGAATTCAAAAAAAAAAAAAAAAACAGAGATTGAAATGGAAGTGGATCTTGAAGAAGAACTCATTTGTTCCTTAGAAGAAATAGACAGACTTAAAGAAAATAATAGAAGAATGAGAAAAAATTGCAGAAATATGAAGATAAGAAAGCTAATCCTGAAGGAGAACCTATTTGTAATCAAAATGAAATCACAAAGCTCAGAAGAGAAAATGTGTTACTAAAGAAGCAATTGTTACAAAGCCTTGAGGAAAAAGAAAAAATAATTAAAGTTGAAACTAAAGAAGCAGAAGTAATACATTAATTGATAGATAGACAACTCAAAGAAAAGGATCAATGTTGTGAAAAACTTGAAGAAAAAAATACCTCTCTGAGAAAAGAATTAGAAGAGACAGTCACCCAGTTGAATACAAAGTTAAAATTTGAAAAAAGCACTGCAATTCTAGATAATATCCTCAGCTGTCAAAGATCACCATCTATCAAAATAGGTCTTGGTTATGACTGCAATCAAAAGAACCTTGAAGAATATGCAAACCCTAATTCATCAAAAAAGAAAATTAAAGAGAAGTTTGAAATCTATGCAAATGTTCTTAAAAGCTCCAATTGTAGAAATGACAACAATAAGGAAAGAAATCATAACTAGCAAAAGACTGATTTTTTACTCAAGAAAGATAAGGATGAGTTTAGACGTGTTGCTTCATCAAAAAAACCTTTCATATCCAAGTATCAAAATCTTTTTCTCGGTTATTTTTTTCTTGCAAATTTTTTTGGTCATAAGGAAATATATCGAAAAGATTATGGAATAAATGATTATAAGAGAAATAGAAATAGATGTTCTCACAAGAATTACAAGGATGATCGGTTGGAATATTCATCAATACTGAGAGGGGGGATGAATCAGTATTGAGCACTTTTTACTATTTTTAATCACAACATGTAAACATCAAATTATCAACAACTTATCATGTATGATTGCATTCAATATATCATAAACATATAACCCAAATGGGAGAAAACCACAAAATTATTTTTAATGTATATTTTGAATATTACATACATCGGAAGCACCAACTTTCCAAATTATCTAGCAACAACTAAAAAGAGGAACCAACCTCCCTGTTTACAGGCTCCAACCTGAAGGAATCTACAACTCCCCAAATTCTCTAGCTCCAACTAAAGGAGGCTGCAACCCCTTAGTTTACAGGTTCCAACCTGAAGGAAGCTACGACTCCCTATATTCTCCATATCCAACTGGAAGGAGGCTCCAACCCCCTAGTTTTATGAGTACCAACTCAAAGGAAGTTGAAACTCCCCTACAAGCACCAACATGCTATCTAAAGACACCAATATTCTCATGCACCACCCAACCTTCCAGAAATATAAATGAGAGACTCAACCTATCATTGTAATTGTCACTAATACTGATACATAACCATAATAAAAGTTGGATCCACTAAAATTGATACATCATCATCATCATACCAGACTCAACCCATCACTGTTATTGTCATTGATACTGAAACATCATCATCATCATCAAACCAAACTCAACATATCATTGTTATTGTCACTGATACGGATACGTCATCATCATCAAAACCATATCCACCACAATTGATATATCAACTTCATAAACCTAGGTCCACTTAGAAACTGGGTCCACATAGAGATCATAATTCCACATGGTTCCACATATAAACCCCAACATCACTTCTTAAATTTATCCTGAACACCTGTTTGGGACTAGTTTCTGGATTAGTCACAAACCCTAACTTCCAACAAGTATAACTTTGTACCTGTAATGAATCAAGGTCTAAAACTTGTACCCAAAATTCGTTGATATCTTCTCTGGAATTCCTCCCATTTTGGCTCCTTGATTCATCACTGAAAAAGAGATATAGTGAATATGGCATACCTTCCTGAATTATGTCATATTCTTGAGAACGAACTCGTACAACATGCCACGCACTAATATTTGATATCTAATTCTGAAACTCATAGAAAACATATTATAGATTGTACTCTTTCCAATGAAATTGATCTTGTGGAATTTGGATCCTCTATGAATAATTTATGATTGTTTTACCGGGAACACTTGTTTGAGACTAGTTACGGGACTAGTCAAAAACCCTATCTTCCACAAAGTGTATCTCCAAAAGTAAAATGACCCAGAAATTGAAATCTTTACCACATGTACCTTGATATGTCTTCTCAACATCCTCCAAGTTTCATTATCTAAATCATTATAGAAAAAAAATTATAGCGAAAATGGTAAGGTGACATTTAAAAAACATGTCTTAGAACACATCATCACAAGACTTCATCTTCCCTTGGAATTTCTCCCTTCTTCACTTCATCTTCCCTCTGAAATTCACTGCCAAGATTGTGCTAAGAGATCACAAGATTTAATGATGAAAATGAGAGGTTTTTAATGTGTATTTATACCCTTCCAAGCACCTTCTTTACTTGACCTTGATCTGACTTGTAACTTCTTGTTTGCAACAAAATTTTCTCCTTTACTTGAATTTAGGGCCAATTTATAACTTCTTGACCTTGGATCTGAGGCTTCTTGACCATACTTCAGAGCTTCATATTTAATATAGAATAACTTCTCAATCGTGAGGAACCACGTGGTGTTCTACCTACCATTGGAAATGACTTCACAAGGACTATCAATCAATGGATGTTTTGCATCCATTTGCAATGTCCTTCATAATTTGTTTCTTCAATCAACTTCGGGATTCATGACCACACATTTGGGTATTCTTAACCATATTTTTAGGGCTTCTTGTATAATTCTTCAAAGTGTCTTCCCATGAGGGCCATGCTTAAAGATACACCATAAGGGGACCACTTTGGAGATTCCTTCAAATAGACCTATCACTTCTAAGGGATTGTGAACTTCTTCTAGGGTTGACATCAATGACAACAAACTTTCCAACAATATCTCCCTTTGAAATTGATGGCAAAACCCATACTCCCCATGTGACCATTTTCCCCTTGTCTTCATGCTTTTGAACTTTCTCTCTTGTTTTTTTTTCTCTCCCCCTTTGAAATCAATGGCAAAGAGTAACTCCCCTTGAAAATTTATTTCCCCTTGTCTTCTTTGAAAAATGTCATGTAGATCACTATGGGGCTTCTTGTATATGCTTCATTTCCTCTCTTCCGGAGATTCTTGTCCATTTTTACTTCATGTTACTGTAATCCACTAACGTATATTAAAAGCGTTCATGTTAGTTTCCTTTCATCGCATGATTTCAAGTATTCATGGCTTGTCACGTCTTCACTAAGTTGGCATCAATGACATAATCATTCAACAATTTTCCCTTCATAGTATAACTCCTCCTGAAAATTCATATCCCCCTATCTTGTTGTGTTTTTCACGACTTGATTTTATGTGGCTGGTTGGTTCCACCTGTCAATATGTTTCTTTTCTAAGTCATATGTTTTATTGAACATTCATCTTGATGACAATGCCAACATGTATTTTTGCAACTCCTATTGAGCTCATGTTTTCATCCACTGTCATGTATCTTCACTGATTCATGTCAAGTATTTTCTTCTAGACCTACTAAATATATCATGAATTCATCTATGTCCATATGTCACAAAACTATCAATGACTCTGCTACTCAACTGCACACAACGTTGATCCATCTGTCACTTACTATTCTGAAGACTTCTCCAAATATATTACAACTAATCTCCATCTCAAGCTAAATCAAATTGTCCACTATTCTTCTCTATCTTCAAATCAAACTCTACAGATTTGCATGGGGATGTGTTCTGAAAACTGCTTCTAAATCAACCAATCTGTCATAATTTTCCTTCCCAAAATCTACAAACACTTCAAACTGCCTGAAAGATAGTTCTGTAATAACTTATTCTTAGACCCCTCTTCAATATTCAGATTTACTTGGAGTATCCAAGCCATATTGCTTAGAATAATATATAAGCCTGCTCTGTTGTACGATCATGCTTCTGAATTCTGACGTCTTCCTCTTTTCCTGTAGATTTGTCATGATTTCGCAATTCTGTAAGTTCTGTGAAGATGATCTCTGGGAGTTCTTCATTCACTTGTTCTTCTTGTTTTTATTTATTTTCCAAACCTTCTTGTATCCGATATCTATGTTTTCCTTCAAGGAAGACTTCAACATGCTTCTATAATTACGAGTTGTGTGTCCATAATGTGGCATTTGTAACATTCAACATTGTAGTGAACCACATAAACATCTCTTACTTGAACATTTATTCCATATGCTCTGCAATCTACAACTTTATGTCCAAAATTATTACAAGTAAAACAATAACCAGAAAAGAAACTTTGATACCTGGGAGTGAATGTTCTTCTTTGTGATGTAGTCCTTCTAAATTCATGTCTTAGATGATCACAATCTTCTCTTCTGTAGTTTTCTTCACAATGATTGAAGCTTCTTTGATTCCTGGAGGTAGAAGGTCTTCTTGGAGATACACCTCTTATGCATTCATTCTTATTTGGCTCTTGCTGACCATGATCCCTTCCTTTGAGAATTTCTACATAATTCTTATCATTCTCTTCATTCTTCATTTCCGATAACCTGGAACACTTCTCTTCAACTTTGTAACGACCCTAGTTGGATAAACGTTTAAGAATTATAAAGTAAAACTAATTAGGGGATTAATTGTGTTAACAAGGTATTAATTAAACAAAGATGATTTAATGATATCAATTAAGTAAGTTATCTATTAATTAAAGGTTATAATTGTGATTAACTAATTAATAATTTAACTGTAGATTACCTTTGATGACATGAGTAATGAATTTAAGAGATTAATAATATATGTTATAAATGGTTACGTACCCAACAAGGGATAACCTATTAGTCCCGAGAAGATAAAACATTAAAGGAAGGATCAGGGAGAGGGACGAGGGCAGGTAAGAGAGTAAATGAGGAGTCGGTGAAGGGGGGGAATAAGGAAGTAAGGAAGGTTTACGTGAGGGGCATTCGATGGAAGATGGATTCTGGGAGGATTGTGATATTTGCAGAGAGCAATAGAGTTCTGGCTGTGGCACTTTTGATCAGTTGAGGCACTGGGTTGCTGGAGGTTTTGGGCACGGGGGCCAGGATATCCATAGATATCCTGGAGCTAGGTAGTTTTCCTAGTTGGCAGGGAGGACAGTAGGTTTGGACAGTTATTCTTTGTTTGTGGTTGGGTTGGTCTGTGTATCAGGTAGCAGGAATGCAACAGCAAGGCAGCAAGGCAATAGAAATTAGCATCAGAACCAGGTAATTTGTTAAACTATGTGTTTATTTCATTCTGCCAGGAAATCATTATTCATTGATAAATTTAAGTTACTGAAGTTGCTATTATGAAGATTGTTGTTATGTTATGAAGTTATTATCTCAGTTCATGAAATAAATTGATTATGAAAGTAAATGATGTTTAGAAATATTTGGTTGTTACATATGGTATCAGAGCATCTTAGTTCGAAATCTGGGCCTAAGGGCCAAAACCCCAAGTGTTAACTCCAGCCACGCTTAACCTGTAAGAAACACACGTCATTTGCGTCTTAGTAGATTGTGTCAAGCAACATTCAGCTTGACCCGATATGACTGATACAGTATCAGAAAATATACTCAAGGCAGTACCCCTACATTATCCAAGCAAATGGTCTCACATATATCACAAGCAACCGTTTTAGGTAATACCCTTTTACTGGATCATAAATGGCTAATACAGTCTTAGTCTGAATATTCAAAGGAACGCCCTTTAAAATAGTGGCAGCAAACTAGATAGTTTGAAGGATCACTTCCCACAAAATGGCTACCCTTAAAGCAGCCTGATAAGGCTATTAAGCACGAAAAAGAGAGTTGATAATTTAATTTTATTTGAGCAATACTTGTCAATGAAGTTTCGGGTAAGATAGACACCTGAAATCGATGAAAATGTCGAGGGAAGCTTCTATCCAGAGCTTGAAGTTGGCAAGATTCAATAACTACACGAATTATACTATATATAATGCAATAGGACTTTTGCAAGACCTTGAAAAGGCCTACTTCCTCTCGAACTTACCTAAATGAGGAACTGCCAATGTGCAGTCGGAAAAAGCAAATTTAGAAAACTTGTATTGCGCGGGAATGGTGTAAACTACTTGCATGTACTAGCCTCGGTGAATTTTAATAATGAAAAATCTCAGGAACTATAGACCCATACAAATTTTAACCGTGCCAAAGAGAGCAATTTTCACACCGCGTAATGTTCATGCAACTATCATTATCCCAAAGGAGAGTTGTCTATTACGCAGGAGAATGGATCTGAGCCGTCAGATCTCGAGCAGATACCCGACAGCCGTCGGATCTGCATGGAGTTGCGAGGGAGTTAAGTCCTCGAGGACAGAAGGAGAAATCTCGATGACAGGTGTGAAGGCATCGGGATATCGACGTTCATGAAATCGGGATTCACGAGGTCAAGGAAGTCAGGACATTTTAAGTCTCGAAATAGCGAGATCAGATCTGGACCATCCATCAGGGTGAGACACGTGGCGGAGATCTGAAGAGAGTCGACACATCGGGAGTTCTGTGAGCAAGAGGTCGGGAAATCCATGGTGAAAACCCCGATACAATCAGAGTCGTCCATCTGATTGGGACAGGTGGCAACCATCGGAGAGTCATCGGCGTTTGAGCCATCGGGACTTGCACAGATAAGTGCTTTTGGGTTGGCGTTTGGCGAAGTCTGAGGCTTAACCTGGACCGTCCATCCATTTAGGACGCGTGTCGGAGATCCGAAGAAAGTCAGGGATCGGCATATCGAGGATTTCGTGGACACGAAATCTCTGCATTTCGAAATCGCGAAGTCCAAACCCCCGATGAGTGGGGCCAGCTAACTGCACATCAGAGAGGGAGGATAGTGCCATCGTAAGGGGCCAGCTGTCAGCCAACCGGGGAGTCGGGATTCAAGGAATCGGGAATTCCGTGGACATATGCACTTGGGTATCGAAAACCCCGAAACAGCGAGAGGCGATCAGGACCGTCCGTTCTTGGGACGCGTGGCAGTGATCGAAGCCATCGGGAAAGGTCCCGATAGGAGGTCGTCCATCGGGTCATCGCAAATCGAGAAATCGCGGATCCCATGGACGAGTAATCCTTGCAGTTCGGAAACACGAGGCCCGATTCTCCGAAAAGTGGAAAGCTCCGTAGTGGAAGCCAGTTGTCATCGCGGATCGGGATATCGCGAGTTCCGTGGACAAAGTATACATGCACTACGAAATCGTGAACCCCGAAAACGCGACGTAATTAACTTAACTCTTAAACCTTCGTTAAAAAGAATTAATTAATTGATGTTTTAATTAAGACTTAATCACATCGCGAAATTGGGGATTGGGGTTTCGTGATTCAATTTACATAGATCATTTGTTATGGAAAACCCTGAATCCCGATTTCCTTAAACATTAATTGAAAAACTCGCAAATTTAAAGTTATAACCCGCTTTAAATAAAAAAATTTAAAAAAAGGGGGCACTAAAAATTTATATGTTTATAAATTTTTAACCATTCGTTGTCCAAAGGTAAACGATAAAAGGCATCGCGAATTTTGGAGTGACGAAATTCTTGCTCGAGAAGGTCTGAAACCCCGATGAGAAGCCATAAGGCAGCGGTCACATAGGAGCGGGTCACATGGACCTCGGTATAGCCGGAAGGGCTAACACGCAAGGAAGAGGCGTATCGGGTATCGGGACATCGGGAATCCCGTAGATACGGGGTTCATGCATTTCGATATTGCGATGTCCGAAATCCCGATAGGGGACAAGGCTGTGACCTTGTGGTATGATGGCCATATGGGCCAAGAGCTTAGCCCGGTGGGCTAACGCACAAACTACCGCATCGGTAGATCGGTAAACGAGAGACTGTGAGGACAGAGGTTCGTGACAGCGAGAGTCGCGAAACCTCGAATCCCGACAGGGAATAGGACTATGGTCACATAGGAGAGGGTCACATGGACCAAAGCATAGCCAAGGGAGGGATAAAGCTAGAAGGTAGCGCATCGGCATATCGGAGATCGGGAATCCGTGAGGATAGGAAACTCTCGGCATCGGGCATAAGGAAACCCCGAAACCCGAAATAGAGTCGGGGAATTTCACAGTTAGGGGCAAAAAGGTCGTGGGCAATATGGGAAGACGATGTATATGCATACATATATACCAATTTAATTGCATGCATATACACAGATGAATAAATTTATAAATACAAAAGAAATAAATTGAAAGCAAAACACTGGATTTGTCTAGAGCTAGAATTACAAGCAAATCATTTTTATTTCGCACTGCAAAAAAAAAGAATAGGAAAATTACCCTTTATCACCAAAGTATAAGAAAGGTTCATGCAAATTCTTGACTCGATCAACTCCGCGTTCTTCACGAAGGTACTGAAACTGTGCACAAGCTGGCGGACGTACTCCTTACCATACCTGAGAGCGAACTCCGCAAAGTGTACAGACTTGGGATTGGTTCCCAATATTTTAAAGAGACTGGACTCCAGGTCCTGGATCTTGTCAATGACCATATCAATATACTCTATTTCTGCAAAATGATCTGGCAGCAGATACAGCAATACCCATCGCTAGCAAAGTGCTCAGAACAATGGCGAGGAGGCGAGCCATGGCAGGCGAGATTCTTGGAACCTCAGACCAGAGCTACGGCAAGATCTGTGGTGGAGAAAGAATGACACGAGGAAAGTCCCAGCGGATGAGAAAGTGGAGGCAGAGGAAAGACGCGTAGAGAGTCAAAAAGTTGACAGATGTAGAATGATGGGGTTAGATATGAGGGAACTAGAGGAAGTCAGACGGGCACGTGGAATCCATGCGCGCCCGAATCCATGTGTGTGTTCGTTTATTTTTATATTTTAAAGTGTGAAAACAGTTTTGAGTAAATTAAATAATTTAGTATAAATAATTTATTTATATATATATAAAGGTCAAGTTAGTTAAAATTAAAGAAAGGTTAATTGGGTTGAATTAGTGTAATAAAATTTTAAACTAATTATTTTATTTAAGTATAAGGTTAATCTACATTAAAGTAATTAATGATGTTAGGGCTTAGACTAGGACAAGCGGGAAGGAGGTGGCATATGCACTAGGAAGTGACAAGTAAAGCACAAGGCTAACGTAGCTACAGGGTATGGGAACCAATAATTCTTTTCGCAAGGGAGAAGAAACCAAGCTTAGACGCTTAATCCTAACCCAAACCTAGCCAATCCCCTAATGGAGTAATGTCTGTTTACAGACAAGTAAAGAAAACTTACGCCTAACCCTGTTTCTAAGTTTAAGTAGCACCAATTTGAAACGTCCTGGAACTCACCCTGATAACTTTGGGGTGATGTAGGTTAAGGCATACAAGATGGTTAGGACTCGGAGGGGCCGAGGCAGGGGAGCATCGTCACGGGCACCGCCAACACCACCACCACCACCACCACCATCGCCCGAACTAGCCCTCATACTGCGCTCATTGGAAGCCATTAACGAGACTTTAAAGGGGCGCCAACCAGCAGGGACTGAAGTGGAACTCCCACCGTCTAGAGCGGGTAACCGAGAAGCATCAAGGGACTCAGGGGGAGAAATTCCACCTAAAGATATCACGCGAGAGTTGCAGAAGATTGAAATTCCGTAGTTTGTCGGGGGTCACGCCAGTGAACGCGCGGAAGCATGGTTGGAAGGCATGACAAGGTGTTTTTCCTTAAGGGACTATGCATCCAACTCAAATGTTAAGATCTCAATTTTCCAGTTAAGAGACAGTGCCTTGAACTAGTGGGGCAACTTGGAAAGACAACTACACCTTACCCCATACACAGTATCTTGGGAAATTTTTGAGGAGAGGTTCCGAAGGAAATATCTACCAGCATACTACGAGGAGTAGCAGGTAGGGGCATTTCATGCCTTAGTACAAGGAAACAGAACTGTAGAAGAATGTGAGATCAAGTTTATGGAACTAGTCAAATACGTTTCGTATTTGGACAATGACCAACGACAGGCAGAGTGTTTCGTTTATGGATTGAACCCGAAGATAAGAGCTATGGTGTGGATGTGGAAACCATCTTCAGTAGTGGAGGCGGTAGAAAATGTGTGTTACGCGGAAGAACACATGAACTCAACAAGGGGTACAAGATCGGCATTTCCGCATCACCCTGGATTCGTAGGAAAGACCCCGAGGACATTTCCTAGGGGAGGGGGCTCAAGGCCACCACCTTATGGTAACAGAGTCATGCCAAGGACAGTAGTTGCAGGGATTTCAATGGCAGCTAATGCAGCATCTCGTTCATCACCAACGGTGCAGACGGGTCCACGACCATCTCGGGGAACAGCTAGTAGGGGTAGGGGTTCCAGGGGAAGGAACTCATTTCAGAGGAAATCGCATAACAGTGCACCGGTTCAATCTCGTATTACCTGTTGGAGATGCGAAGGACCCCATTACCAACGGGACTGTCCAGAGTTACAATCAGGGTTTGTGCATAGAGAAG
>SNQJ01S0000300.1:16648-33731 GCA_010110895.2 Picea sitchensis
GATTTAATGATATCAATTAAGTAAGTTATCTATTAATTAAAGGTTATAATTGTGATTAATTAATTAATAATTTAACTGCAGATTACCTTTGATGACATGAGTAATGAATTTAAGAGATTAATAATATATGTTATAAATGGTTACGTACCCAACAAGGGATAACATGTTAGTCCCGAGAAGATAAAACATTAAAGGAAGGATCAAGGAGAGGGACGAGGGCAGGGAAGGGAGTAAATGAGAAGTCGGTGAAGGGGGGGATAAGGAAGGAAGGGAGGTTTACGTGAGGGGCATTCGACGGAGGATGGATTCTGGGAGGATTGTGAGATTTGCAGAGAGAAGTAGAGTTCTGGTTGTGGCACTTTTGATCAGTTGAGGCACCGGATTGCTGGAGGTTTTGGGCACGGGGGCTAGGATATCCATAGATATCCTGGAGCTAGGTAGTTTTCCTAGTTGGCTTGTGTATCAAGTAGCAGGAAGGCAACAGCAAGGCAGCAAGGCAACAGAAATTAGCATCAGAACCAGGTAATTTGTTAAACTATGTGTTTATTTCATTCTGCCAAGAAATCATTATTCATTGATAAATTTAAATTACTAAAGTTGCTATTATGAAGATTGTTGTTATGTTATGAAGTTATTATCTCAGTTCATGAAATAAATTGATTATGACAGTAAATGATGTTTAGAAATATTTGGTTGTTACAAACTTTCTTTACTTGCATTGTGGAGCTTCCTTTGTCTTCAACGTTCTTGTTGGGATTGATATTTGCATATTCTTAGCATGAGGCCTCGCCAATTTATCCAAGACCTGTTTTATTGAATGGTGACCTTTGATAGATGAAAATATCTTCTAGTACTTGAGATCTCTTCAAGTCCTTGTTGAGAATGTTAACTTCAACCCTTAATGTGACGACTTCTTCTTCAAGTTTTTCATAATCTTCTTCTTTATTCATCATTTGGATATTCATTATTTATTTTGTTCTCTTTGTTTATTCAAGTTGGGTTTTCATGGAGATGATTTATTCTTCAAGTCTTCTTTATTGTTGACTAAATTTTGTTTCAAACTTGTTTAAGTCCTCAGATATTTCCTTGAGATGATTTATCAAAATTTTATCTCTCTTTTTTTATTCCTTTACCTTGATTTTTAAGTTGACAACTTCTTCAGAATTTTTGTTGGGATTTTGAGAACCTTCATTTAGCTTGATTAATTCTTTTTTGAATGACTTGTTTTTCTTCCTTTCTCTTTTTAGCTCACTTAAGGCATTGATCAGTTCTTCCTCAAGATCCACTTCTACTTCTTCATAATCTTCTTCGCCATTTTCAAGAGTTCATTTCTAAGTTTCCATTGCTATAAAGAGCACTCTTTCTAAATGATTGCCACTATCACTATCCTCGTCATATGAGGAACTATATTATTTTGAGTAGAGGCTTTTCTTGAAGACTTTTCTTTTATTTTCCTTCTTGTTTCCCTTTTGATATTTCTTTTATTTATTGGGAACTTCTTCCTCGTCACTATCTGAATTGTTAGAATACGGACATTTAGAAGCAAAATGACCAATTTTACCACAATTAAAGTACATTAAGGGAAGCTTACCTTTGTATTTGTCATCTCTTGTCTTCAACCTCCTTGCAAAGTTGTTTATTTCTTCATCTTCCTCTAAATCACCGTTGCAGCAAGAGCTTGACTTTGACTTTTGCTTGTTATTTATTGTATTCTTGGATGCTTTGAAAGATGCTTCCTTTTTGGATGGATTATCGTGTTCTATTCCCATTTCCTACGTTGTAAGTATTCCATGTAGCTTGTTCATGCTCAACGTAGCAAGATCTACTCTTTATTCTAGGGCTAAAATATTAGGATAAAATTCATTGGAAGAGATCTTAGTACCTTTCAAACAATTATGGATTATTTCATTTCTTCTCCTAAACTTTTAATATATTTCACTATTTCATCAAATCATAGAAAATAAGCTCCAATATTTTCATCTTCCTTCATTTTTAGTTGTTCAAATTGACCTCTATAAGTTTGAAGCTTGTCCCCTTTGACTTTGTCATCTCCTTCGTAAACATTTTGGAGTTTGTCCCAAATTTATTTTGAAGAGTCACAATGCATAACCTTGATGTATATTGAATCAACCAGGCCATTCATAATAGAATTTGTAGCCTTTGAAGTATTTTCATAAAGTTTATTTTCATCTTTATCTGTTGGGGGAGTGGTAGGTGTCTTGTATCCATCTACTACTATTTGTTAGACATCAAATCCTTCTGTTTGAAAAAAAAAATGATCTAGGTGGACATCGGTGGCCACCCACCTATTCCAACTGGATCAAAATAGTTTGTTGGCAACTTATTATTATTAGCAATTTTTCAGTTCCTAAACTTCTAGGGCCATTTTGAGGGCCTAAACGACATTTTGTGTGATTGAGAATCTCAATAATATGTAAAGGCCCTAATTAATACCCTAAAATGAAGCTCCTCATCTATACCTTTCCAATGAGCTATCATGCACCCCAAACGGAGATCGTATGCCAAAGTTACGCCCCTGGGAAGTTGATACACCAAACTACCCAAAATGGGGTCCACAAAATTGTTGGCTTTTCATTTTCTGAGGTTAGTGTTTTGGATTTTCTTTATGTTAAAAAGATCATCACCATTCTAGCGAGTCTTCCACTCTGTATTTCTATATTTTTGCACATTTTTCTCATTAATATAAATTGTGTATTACTATATCTCTGTGTTTATGGTTATATCTCTAATATATATCTATTATATTATTGGATATATAATATATCTCTGTACATTTCTTTATTATATCTCCGTTCTCATTTCGTGCCAAAAATAATCTGGATCAATGGTATCAAAGCAGGTTGTTCTTGATCGTTTTTAAGTGCATGTCCCCAACAAGGTCCAAATATAGACATTTGAGTCTCAAGCTTATCTCTCTTGAATGCAATTTCTCTCGCACACCCAAGAAACCCCCAATGGAAGAAGAAAAGAAAAATGACGGAGCAGAAGATTTTATTAATCTGTTGCTTGAGAAAGCTCTCACGCAACAGAGGGACAAAATGATGGAGAATTTTTCTCACATCCTTCAACGCATGTCGATAACAGCAGGCATGTCTTCATCAAGTTGTCACTTTGGAACCACCTATCCTTTCAAGGTACAAGTTAATTTTGATATTCTCGCATTTGAAGGTCAGATTGATGCGGATGCCCTAGAAAAATGGTTAAATATGCTAGAGGGTTATTTCTTTGTTCACAAATTTTCTGACAGGGAAAAGATCACATTCAAACTCATTAAGGCTCTTCCCCATGTCAAACATTGGTGGGAAACTTACTGGGAGCAAAGTTCCATAGAAGAATCTGGAATATATGGGGTTGAGCCCACTTGAGATTTTTTTGTGGATGCGATCAAGGAAAAATATTACCCTGTTGGTAACTATGACGACCAATACATGAGATGGACCACTCTGCAGAAAGAGAGGGGTCAAACAGTATCATAGTTCACAAATACTTTCCATACCTTGTGCACCAAGCTAGGTATTAAACACTCCAAGTGACATATGGTTTTGAAATACCACAGGGCTCTCCATAGGTACATCCAAACCGAAATGGATTTCCTGGACATCTCATCATTGGGAGCTGTCTATTGATATCATGTCAAAATCGAGCAGAAATTTAGGCACGAGAACAAACTGGAGTTTAGGTCTGCAAATCTGCAACAACCAAAGTATGGTAAAGATGGCCCTAACAAACAGCTTATAGAAAACCAACCCAAGCCACAAGAAAAAAAGGGTAACGGAAAGATGAAGAATGACACTGGAAACTAGTGCGATTTCCACAAAATCCCCTGGCACAACACTGATGAATGTTGCTCAAAACAATCATTGGTGGCCGAGATCAAAGAAAATGAGTCGAACCTTGATTTGGAATATGATTTAGAAAATAATGGGATAAGAAAGATCATCGATGTAGACCCCACTGCTACTGTCGTGACCGCAACAATTCAATCAAAAGAATAAGTGGATCCTCAAGAGGGGGGGTGCCTTTTTCATTCAGAGATATGGGTGAAGAATACCATGTTGCATTTTATTGTTGATAGTGGAAGTTAGAAGAACATCATCTCAGTAGAGGTCATCAAACAGTCGGGATTGTTGACAACACGACACCTGCAACCATACAACATCGGGTGGCTTCGCCAGGGATGAGATCTTCGTGTCAACGAGCAATGTCGATTGTCATACGGCATCCATCCCTTCAAGGATGAGGTATTATGTGATGTTGCCCCGCTGGATGTTTGTGATGTTTTTTTGGGCCATCCATATATGTGGAAGCGTCATGTTATTTATAAGTCTCAACCTCATAGTGTCATTGTTACTCTGGAGGGTCATCTCTACATGAAACTAGAGGTAGTTCTAACTATTGTCCCACCTATACAGTACCACAAGGTAGTATCTCATACTACAAAATTCAACTTCTTCACAATTTGTTCAAAGGGTGAACAAAATGACACTACAACCACTGTAGCCTTGGCCCAAGACATTTCTATTCAACAAAAGCAGATTGCAAAAGAGATTGTTTCTTCACCTACAATGGTGCCTACACACTGCCTAGTCAAGCCAAGATGCAACAGGTTGGTTGAACAGATTCAAACCTTCCGGAAATAGGTTCATGACATCCTTCAACAAGCTAAGCAGCGCAACTTCTCCAGTAAGGCAAGTGTTGGATTACTGAGAGAGGGGGTGAATCAATAATAGAGAAATTTAATCATTTTTCGCCAGAAAAGCAAGTGTTATATCAATGTAGCATTATCATCCAATAGTTACAGAGTAAATAAACAATGAACAAATGAGTAATCACACACATACAGAGTACACCAGCATTTTTACGTGGAAACCCAAAGCAAGAGAAAACCACGGAATGTTTTTTCTTATATGTCTTGAAGAATTACATTCATTGAAAGCACCAACTTCTTTTGTTTTCCAGCTGCAACTGGAAGGAGGCTCCAACCCCCTAATTTCTCAAGCTACAAACTGAGGGAAGCTCCAACTCCCCAATTCTCTGGCTACAACTAGAAGGAGACTACAACCGGAAGGTGGCTACAACCACCTGTCCTTGCCACGTCCAACCGCCCTAAAATATAAATGTTAAATGTAGACAACCTGTCACTGTCACTGAATCAACCACTTTCATTGTCAATATGTCACTGTCAACCTGTACCAATAACCTATAACAACTTGTACCAATCAACCTGCACCAAACAACCTGTACCAATAACCTGAGCCAACATGTACCATGCATCAACCTTGATTCATCAAGATGTAGCAACATCATCAACTATACACCTCATATATGTGCCAACTCATCAACTATACACCTTATGTATGTGCCAACTCATCAACTACTTGTCTCAACCAAGTACCCAACATGTACCTCAACCATATACCAAAGACATACACCAATATAACCATAAAAAATTATCTAGCAATTCATCACTCTATTCATAAACCAAATACTATAAACCCTTACATCAAACCATGTGCCACAACCTCACTATTATGAAGCCTCAAGCTAAACCAACAACTTCGGCAACACATCACAACCAAAAGACCAATACCCATATGCCAAATACCAACAACAAAATACCAATTGTATCCCTCAACAAATATGATATATGCAGCAATATTGAACATCCAATACCATCTCAAGAAATAAAACCTATCTCACAAAACATATCTCAAATAAGATGTGTCATATCTCTCATAAATAGACCCCAACTATGTTGTTGCCGCGATTTTTCTGCCGCACTTTTTCTACCACACATTTTCTGCTGCAATTTTTCTCTATCAATAATACATGTCCAAATAACCTTTCACAAAATAAATATTCAATGATATTCAAGTGTGATTGGAATAAGAGAACCTTGCCTCTTATTTATACTTTCATGTAGCTTCCTCAAGGGGTTACCTTTTAACCATCTTAACCCACTTTCCTTATTTTAGGGTTAACCAACTTCTAACCACTTGTTCACTTAGTAATTTCTCCATTAACTTTATTATTTAAATGATTTATTTTGTATCCACTTTGACTTATAGTACACTCATCACTTCACTTTATTATTTACCTTCTAAAATCTCTCAAACCACTTTCCTTATTTTAGGAAGTTCCCCGTTAACTTTATTATTTAAATAATTTCTTTTGCATCCTCTTTGACTTATAGTACACTCATCACTTCACTTTATTATTCAAATAATTTCTTCTTTGCAAGCACTTTGACTACTTTGACCTTTTAGGGCTTCTAGATGACTCATGGGGGTTCTCCAACTTCACATGGCCATAACTCTCTAATCGTGAGGAGTTATGTGACGTTCCACATACCACTGGAAATGGCATGACATGTAATATCCATCTAGAATAGCCTTACCTGCCAATATATCAAAACTCATACCATTATCCATCAAACAAACTTGGGTCCATTACCCAAATCTTTGTGCTACCGGAATTCATTACTGGACTTTCTTCAAGGATTGACATCAATGACAACTAACCCAATTAATCAACAACAAGCAACTCACCAAGGTTCAGATTCAGCAAGCACTTTCCCCTCTCCCCCGAGAGCTCAATGCAATGGAGACCACTGCTTCCTAAGGAGGGAGAATTGATCCAGGTGGATATCATTGGCCACCCACCTATTCCAACTGGCTCAAAAAAAATTGTTGTCAACTTACTATTTTTAGCATTTTTTTGTTCCTAAACTTCCGAGGCCATTTTGAGGGCTTAAACGACATTTTTCCGCAATCAATCATTTCAATGAAAAATGGAGGCTATTATTGAGCCTCCAAAATGAAGCTTATTTTCGATACCTTCCCAACGAGCTATCGTGCGCCCCAAACGAAGATCGTATGCCAAAGTTACGCCCCCAAGAAGTTGATACACCAAACTACCCAAAACGGGGTCCATAAAATTGTTGGCTTTTCATCTTTTGGGGTTAAGGCTTTGGATTTTATTTATCTTAAAAAGTTCTTTGGAGCCTCATTTTAATAATCATTTTCTTTCGAATGTGAGTATTTATCACATCTCTTCTCATAGATAAGTTTCTACCATTCTAGCGAGTCTTTCACTCTGTATTTCTACACTTTTTTACATTTTGCTCATTAATAGAAATTGTGTATTATTGTATCTCTGTGTTTATGGTTATATTGCTGATATATATGTTATATTATTGGATATATGATATATTTTTGTACATTTCTTTATTATATCTCCACTCTCATTTCATGTCAAAAATAATATGGATCATGTTTTCATCCTTTTATTCTGAAAGGCATAGTTCTGACTATCAAACACTAGTGTTCCATTGTTAGTGCAATCCATAATCTACCTTTCAATTGTTAGATTGTTTCTGGAGGACGTACTCCAATATGAATTGTTGGAATATTCACCAATACTACGAGGGGGGGTGAATCAGTATTAAGCATGTTTTATCATTTTTAATCACGACATGTAAACATCAACTTATGAACAATTTATCACTTATGATTGCATTCAAGATATCATAAACATTTAACCATAGATACACAGTACACAAGAATTTTATGTGAAAACCCAAATGGGAGAAAACCACAAAACACTTTTTATTATATATCTTGAAGATTACATCCAACACCAACCCCCTATTTACAGGCTCCAACCTGAAGGAAGCTACAACTCCCCAAATTCTCCAACTCCAAATAGAAGGAAGTTCCAACCCCCTAGTTTACAAGTTCTAACTTAAAGGAAGTTATAACTCCCTAGATTCTCCAGCTCCAATTGGAAGGAGGCTCCAACCCCCTAATTTATGAGCACCAACTCAAAGGAAGTTGCAACTCCCCTGCAAGCACCAAACTATTATTTGAAGACACCAATATTCCCGTGCACCACCCAACCTCCGAGAAATATAAATAAGAGACTCAACATGTCATTGTAACTATCATTGATATTGATACATCACCATCATCAAAATTGGATCCACTACAACTGATGCATCATCATCATCAAACCAAAATCAACCTGTCATTGTTACTGTCACTGATATTGATACATCATCATCATCAAACCAGAATCAACTTGTCACTATTACTATCACTGATATGGATACATCATCATCATCAAAACCAGATCTACCACGATTGATATATAAACATCATCAACCTGGGTCCACTTAGAAACTAGGTCCACAAGGGTCCACATATAAACTCCAACATCACTTCTTAAATTTATCTCGAACACATGTTTGGGACTAGTTTATGGATTAGTCACAAACCCTAACTTCCAACAAGTATAAATTTGTGAATCAAGGTATGAAACTTGTACCTAATAATCTTCAATATCTTCTATGAAATTCCTGCAAGTTTCGCTCCTTGAATCATCACTGAAAATGAGATATAGTAAATATGGAAGACCTTCCTGAATTTTGTACTATTATGGAGAGTGAACTTGTATAGCATGCCACTCACTAATATTTGATATCTAATTTTGAAACTCACAAAAAAAATACTACAGATTGTACTATTTCCAATGCAATTGGTGTCACGGAATTTGGATCCTCTATGAAGAAGTTATGACTATTTTACATGGAACACATGTTTGAGACTAGTTACAGGACTAGTCAAAAACCCTATCTTCCACATAGTCTATCTCCAAAAGTAAAACAACCCAGAAGTTGAAATCCGTACCACATGTACCTTGATATGTCTTCTCAACATACTCTAAGTTCCACTATCTGAATCATTATAGAAAAACAATTATAGCAAAAATGGTAAAATGACCTTTAAAAAACATACCCTAGAACGCATCATCACAAGATTTCATCTTCTCTTGGAATTTTTCCCTTCTTCACTTCATCTTCCCTATCAAACTCACTTACAATATTGTGCTAATAGACCATAAGATTGATTGATGAAAATGAGAGATTTTTAATGTGTATTTATACCCTTCCAAGCACCTTCTTTACTTGACCTTGAGCTGAGTTGTAACTTCTTGTTTGAAATAACTTTTTCTACTTTACTTGACTTTAGGGCCAACTTATAACTTATTTACCTTAGATCTGGGGCTTCTTGACCATACTTTTGGGATTCATCTTTAAGAGGGAATAACTTCTCAATCGTGAGGAACCACGTGGCGTGCCACCTACCGTTAGAGACAGCTTGACGGGGACTATCAATCAATGGATGTTTTGCATACATTTGCAATGTCTTTCATACTCTTTTTCTTCAATCAACTATGGGTTTCATGACCACACCTCTCGAGATTCTTAACCACTTAACCATATTTCCAAGGCTTCTTGTATACTTCTTAAAAGTGTTTTCCCATGAGGGCCATACTTAAAGCTACGCCATAAGGGGACCACTTTGGAAATTCCTTCAAATAGACCTATCACTTATAAAGGCTTCTGAACTTCTTCTAGGGTTGACATCAATGACAACCAAATTTTCAACATGATCATATGAACAACAAAACTAAAGGATTTCATGAGCATTTTGATATAAGCTACAATCCATTTTCTCCCCTACATAACAAGGTTGAATGTTACAAATGCAATAACTATGGACACATAGTACGAGACTATAGAAGCAGCATAACAAAATTTTCTAGACAAGAATATAGAAAGTTATGGAATAGGAAACAAGAAAAGGAAAATAAGGAAGAATGTGAAATAGCTTGGTATGCATAGAACAAAGAACATAATGTCATCACCAAACAAAAGAAAGATACTACAAACGTTTGGAAGAGGAAACAACGACAAGAAGAAAATACATCCATGTTGGTGCAGACTACACTCCTAACACAAAATAAAATCTCATGTCACATAATTAATGGACCAAAGTTTGTAAAATGTATGATTAGGCAAATGATTTCATGCAGAGATGGGGTTGTTTTTCTTAATGCCAATTAGACCAAGGCAGTAAATCAGCATAGAACAAAGAACAGAATTTCATCACCAAACAAAAGAAATATACAACAAAAGTTTGGAAGAGGAAACAAGAAGAAGAAAATACATCCATGTTGGTGCAGACTACACTCCTAAAAAAAAAAAAGGTCCATGTAGATAATCAATGGACCAAAGTTTGTAAAAGGTACGATCAAAAAAATGATTTCATGCATACATGGGGTTGTTTCTCTTAGTGTCAATTAGACCAAGGAAATAAATCAACATCATGAAAATATGTCTGATGAGAACTTGATGAAGGAGGCAGAAGAAGCTGAAAATTAAAAATATAAGGGGACACTTTTGAAAATGATGGAACAGGAAGGAGAAGACCATGAAATAGGCAGTGAAGGAAAATGAACTAGTCTTGAATGATGGAAGAAGAATGTTGATAAAAGAAAGAAGACATTGATTGCTACCAATTTAAGCAATCACAAAAGAATATTTCAAAGAGAGCCTTCAAGCATCCAAAATTGATCAACCAAGTAAAGAAGTCGGCAAGATTGAAACAATTCATGAAGGTATGATAAAGTAAGTTTCATCATTTGTTCCAGTTGTAATGAAAATGGCATATGATAAAATAGAACAAAGAAGAAGGCTCCCAAGACACAAGCCTGTGCAAAGGAAATGATGAAGAAAGTTTAAGAAAGCAGCTTTGGAGGAGCTACAGTGGCTATATGTGCATTTTTTGACCAACAGACTCGTGCAAATAATGAATGGCTTCTTTTTATGTCCTATTATACAAGAATTTTGGAGGGTCTTGTAGCTAATAGTTTTCAGAAGATGAATTGTAAATCAATAAGGTTTAAGTACAACATAATGGCATCTTTGTAGTATATGTGAGAACCCTTGAAAACAAGATTAGCATGACAACAAGTTTCACAACTAACAACAACTTGTTACAACATATCTGAATTCACTAGAAATAGGGAAATCAAAGATTCTTACAAAAAACAAAATTCAGCAAAGGAAGAATTAATGATAGGTTCAAAGAAGCATGTGTACCGACACACATACACATAGGAGAAGCATAAATATCTAAGATCAATAGATATTTATGCTTCTCTAACATATATGTGCATGTTTTGACCAACAGACTCATGCAAATGATGAACAACTTATTTTTATGTCCTGTTATACAAGAATTTTGGAGGGTCTTCTAGCTGCTAGTTTTCAGAAGATGAATTGTAAATCGATAAGGTTTATGTACAGCATAATGGAATCTTTGTAGTATATGTGAGAACCCTTGAAAACAAGATTATCATGACAAAAATCTTCATAACTAATGACATCTTGTTACAACATATCTAAATTCACTAGAAATAGAGCAGTCAAAGAGGTTCTTACAAAAAAAAAAAAAAAATCCAGCAAAGAAAGAATTAATGATAGGTTCAAAGAAGCATGTGTATTGACACACATAGGAGAAGAATAAATCTCTAAGATCAATAGACTTGAAAATATAAAGACAAGGATGCTCTATGTTCCCAAAGTTGAGACAAAGAAAGTGAATAAGATGAATCCTTTGATGAATCTGTTGTAAGTGATTTGGAAAGATTAGATTCTGAAGGAATACTGGAGTTGCTTACAAAAATGGATTAGCATGAAGTGACTCGTTATGTCAAAGAACATCGACGAAGATGATTTTTCCAAAAGAATCTTCCAGATAAAGAACAAGGATTTAATGGAGAAGCACAATCTCAGAGGGGGCTACAGAAAGAGAGAAGGGTGCTAGTTGCAGAAGCAGAAAATTAAGAGTACAATGCAAGGAAGAGAATATCTCTTTTCCATTGATGTCAAAGGGGGAGAGTACAGAGAAAGGGGGAGATTTGCAGACTAAAGGAGTACCAAAAAAAACTAAGTGTTTCCATCAATAACATAAAAATATGACTAAGTGTTGCCATCAATGACAAAGGGGTGCTAGTTGCAGAAGCAGAAAATTAAGAGTACAATGCAAGGAAGAGAATATCTATTTTCCATTGATGTCAAAGGGGGAGAGTATAGAGAAAGGGGGAGATTTGCAGACTAAAGGAGTACCAAAAAAAACTAAGTGTTTCCACCAATGAAAGTGTTTCCATCAATAACATAAAAATATGACTAAGTGTTGCCATCAATGACAAAGGGGGAGATTGTTGGAAATTGTCTTGCCATTGATGTCAAAGGTAAACATGACTGTGACAATCATTGATGTCATTGATATCACGGGTAAGGGGAGACTAAATGTTGTCAATGATAAGGAGAGATTTTTTGAAATTGTTGAAAACAACACCATCATTGTCGCTAGAAACAATATTATCATTGATGCGAAAGGAGATAGACTGTTGGAAACAATTTTGAATAGTGTTAGTGTTGATTCAATGAATTACTACATATATAACCTATGTAAATGAAGGCGAGATGGAATAGGAAGCATCCATACTTCCACGGCCAAAGAGGATATCAAGAAGTTTATGTACTACAAATCAAACTAGACAAAGGAAGAAGGGAATATTTTGTGAGCTAATAATCTTCTGTGTTAAAGAGCAGACCTAGGAAGTGCCTCATTGTGTGACTCAAACTAAGGAAGTAAAGAATGCCCATGTACATTGATGGTTTGTTTTCGTGTCTCTGCAAGTGTTCTTTGTTTACCTTGAAGACAAAGTGGATATGTGAGAACAACCCAAGTAAATTTGAGTTTCACAGAAGAAATGGTAGTTGGATGCTGGATGAGATGAACCTACAAATAAAGGATGAGATTGAGAAATATGAGAGGGCATAGGAAGCCTAGACATGTATTGAGTTTGGAAAAGGAAGTTCCAGATCCAGTAAACCAGATCGAAGAAAATAGAGATAGGCAACCTATCCCACATGCATAAGAAAAACCATGTTCAAAGACTTTAAAATGAAAAACGTTATCACATAGGTTTGAATGCGAGTAGAAGAGCTTTGGAACCATGCTCAGGGAGTTACCTTTTAGTTGTGGGGCCCAGTGCATCGGATATTGGAGATCTAAAGATCAAAGAGATAGTGCAAGGGACAAACCTGTGGGGGGTTGATATCCCGGGGGGGCGAGGGGCCGATACCCCGACGACCACATCAACACCACATGCAGAGCCACGTCATCCACCAAGATAGGGCCATAACTACAGCCAATTCAGTATACTATGCCACATGGAGGCCACATCATCCGCCATGTTAACATAGTGGTCCAGCTAAGATATCGCCATATCAGGTATCGACATGATGGAGAGTCAGTACAGTGTTGAAGTTATGGGGGCCCGGGGGATGACACCCCGGTAGTGGGGTCCATGATATCGCCATATCAGATATCGAAAAAATGGAACATCAGTGCAATGTCAAAGTCCCAAGTGCCCGATACCCGGTAGGCCAGCTCAAATGCCATGTCGGAGCCATGACAATTGCCACGAAAAAGCCACGTCGTTGAGTCACATGGAAGGACTCCATGTGGAACACCACGTCAACAGTGTCACATATAGAATATCATAAGATCGAGGGATCGAATGTGAAGTGATAAATTTTTTGGGGTCCCGGTGGACCAATATCCTAGTATCACAGTTCCACAAACAAGGTTCCATATCACCTTCTTGCACTGCACAATCCCTCTATGTTCCACCTCATCAGTGTACCTAGCAACACACCACTACCCAAGCCTGGTGCTTGGATACACCTCTTGATCTAGAGATTTCCCCTTGACCTAGAGATTTCTCTCCTCTAATGCTTAACCCACCCAACCTTGGGATCTTGTGTCTCATGCTCCCACTCTATCATTGGCCTTCATTTCCAAATCCACCTATTTATCCCCTCATATTTGTACCTAGCAAGGCTCTAATGTTGTCATGCTCTCTAATGTTCACCTTGCACCCATGTTGCACAACCTTCTATATCTCTTACAAGCAATAATGACTAATGTAGAAAAGATGGTTACCGTGGCACAACCACATTATGAGCATCATCACATCTTTCAAAAATCATTTTGACCTCCAGGAAACCATAGTAGTGTACAAAATTCCAAAGAAACAAGGGTCGTTGAATTTTGAATAGTTGGTTAGGATGAGGTCCACTCTAATGCACATGTAACAACATCTAAAACACCTAGCAATTAGAGCCAGTTTCAAGTTCAACACTTCTAGTCACAAGGATCTACCTCCATAAGAAGGTACTAATTATTTCATTCTTGCATGGGAAGATGTTCACAATAATCACACAACAACCTACAATCACACCACTCTACTTATAATTCCACATTTTCTTGCAGTACACTACTCATCATGGATAGATGTTCCATTCAATCATTTTCCTCTCCCTTGATCCATTTCTAAATAGGGGGAAAGAAAGGATGATTTTGATCTAAATTGGGACAAATTGATATAGAGCATAAGCACTTTCACTCAATTTATCCCTCCAAGAAGGTGCACCCCCTCTTGATGACACTTTCCTAAAGGAATTAGTTAGAGTTTGTTAACTTAGTTGCATAATTTTATCCTTTAAGCTACATGCACTTAGTTTATTATTTCTTTAGGGTAGGAAAGTGAATGAGATGAAAATTTTGTTCTAATCCATTCACATTTTCTTATTTTTTGTTTTGTTTAGGTTTTTAGTGCTAGATAGATATGATCCTTGCCACAAAATTATTTAGGATGGCATGTGAAAGTATCAATTAGCTCTTCTTGTTGTTTGTTTGCTAAGCATGGATTTTTTTCTATTCATTCATCCAATGCATCTCCTCATCTATACTAGTTCTTAATAGCCTTTTTCATGTTGATTTTCCTTTTATCATACTAGCGATTACAAAGTCTCTGACTAGTCTCTTTTGATCTTAAAATAATTCCTCTTGCACTTGTACTAAGTTTTTGGTAAAATCCTACTCTTTTTCTTTGAAATAGATAGGCCATTTGAAATTCATGGTTACCCTTTCTACTAGCTAGTTAAAGACATATAAATTTTGACAATTTAGTTTTCATATAAGATCTTCAAATTTTATTTTATTTCTTTAAACTCTAGCCACTTTGATAAGTGAAAAGAAAATGAACATATGAGAGAATTTTGAAATTTAAATCCCAATCTTGAAATTCTCAATTTGGTAAGTCGTTCTCCCTTGTGCTATCAAAGAATCAACTTGACAAAGGGGTAGAGTGCACCAACTGAGAAAGAGATATGAAAATAGGATAATGTAGTAGATAATTTGTTCCAAGAATAGATTTCTTATCCTTTGTTTCCCTAGTAATATCTTTATATACTTTTACAAAGGATCAATTTGGTGTTTATTTGGCATTGTCTAGTTTAACTACCCAACAATAATATAAACCAAAACTACATGACATTCAAATTTCATTGTGCATTTATTGACTTAGAACTAGATGTTAATACTAATTAATCATGATTTCCATATGTAGCATATCACCTCCTCGCTATTTTAGGAGAAAGTGACCCCACTTTCTCAATAAGGTGGAGGAAAGTAGTTTCAAAAATATCTTGGAATTGTCATTTGGCCCAAGTGGGAAGCTAATATTTGTGTGCAACAAGATAGGAAGTAATCTAATGTTAGAAAGTGGAGTAGGAGCACATGTTTAGTAGTGTATATGCTTCCAATGGATGCTAAAATTTTGGAATATTATCTACAGGGCATGAGACTAAACTTCCTCTTCTATATAGGTGATTCATATAGCTTGAGATGATTGACATTTAAACTTCCTCTTCTATATAGGTGATTCATATAGCTTGAGATGATTGACATTAATGACATTGTGAATTCCCAATTGGGAAAGCAAAACCAATCAATAAGCATTGTCATTAATCCACTAAATTATGGTATATGGAGCATAGAGAATAGGCTTGAGTTTAGAATGGACCTACTCATCAAAACATTGTTTGTCCATATACAACTAGACTTGGTCACTAATATCAAAATGAACAAACACCCAATGGAAATACTAGAGGGGTTTATAGTGCACATGGGAGGAATGAAGGGCTTAGTGACGTAAGAATGAATGCTAACCAACTTCTAAACAAAGGATAATGCCTTGTGTTTCTCATTATGTTAGTGATGGGATACAGTAGGAGGAAGAGTGATGGGTAGATTGAAAGTGGCCAATGATTGGTAAACATAATAAATCTAGAAAGGTGATTGGCTATTAGACACATGGATAGCCTAATTATACCTGTGCTAGAAAACATGCGAACAATAATCCCACTATTTTTTCTTGGTATAGTAAATATGAAGGGCATACAACAAACTGAAATTGACCAATTTGATCTGACCATCTATTCGTGGATGAAAGATGGAAATCTAATAATTGTTAAAGTGCCTTCCAAAAGGTGTTGAATAAGCAAGAATCTCTGCCAGACTCAATGTTGATGGGAAGGCCCAAATGAGACTAGATGTGGAAGAAAATCAACTCAATTTCTTGTTGTGTTGAACTAGTCTAAGTGCATGGAATAAAGATTTCCATTTTCGAGAAATTACACACCACCACGAAGATACAATCATGCTTTTGGAATGTCATTCTCAAGCCACTAATAAAATATATAGGCAACAACTCCTAGGGTCAAGAGGTTATTGGTAGTGGCTAGTATAGTCCATGTTTTGCAATTGGTTGATCTAGCTTGGATACAAAGAGGGAAGAGTCTAAGAAGATTATCATTATAGCATTGCATAGAGGGCCAAAGTAAATGTCTCTATAGATGGCATAATGTCTTAAGATTTCCAAAATGGACCCTGTTATCCCCGATATCTAGGGATAACTAGGAGATCATGTCTCGAGGCCCACATGGTCCTAGACATGGAGTACCGAGAGCAGGAGCGACCTAAGCATGGTCCTGGAGGACCCATCTTCTTCTTCTCAGCCAACTTTGTCCTATCAGCAGTACCAGCCTCCATCACTACCGGCTTGGTTTTGCATCGGAGAAGACTCTTGCTCCATGAGGTAATTGGTCCGAGGTATCATGGTATGTGTCATATTTGATCATTATAACCTTCTTATATACGCATCAGGTTCCTTTCATTTCAGATGACTGCTTGGATCTTACACTAATCCACTTGACCACTGTTGGGGTGATTGATGGGGTAGCTTAGCAAGTTGGTATTCATGGGTTTTGGTTAGCCACCAAGGGGGGTTTGCAGAGCCA
>SNQJ01S0000300.1:56614-87804 GCA_010110895.2 Picea sitchensis
AATTTGTTTTTTTTTATGTGATAAAAAGGAAAGGCGTTTGTAAATGTGTAACAAATATATGGATATATGCTTTAGCTCAAAATATGCAGTATGATTTATGTGTAGTTTACACTTCAAGTAGGAGACAAATTGTATCATGATCAGTCCAATATGAATTCAATGTATATATTCTGGAGTTTTCATTCTTTGCATTTGACCAAATATGATCAATGAATGCTTTTTGTGCATGGTTTGTTTTTCCTAGGAGCATATGCGCATTGTAGGTGCACATGTAGTTTTCCAATTTTTTTGTATGTTCATTACACCGTGACATGTCAATGTTGAAGTCTCCTAGAATGACTAGGATTTCGTGTTGATGAAAATGATATAATGCTTTTGTGATGGTATTGAATATGTTGGACAAAGTTGCATGCGGTGCAGCATAAATGTTGATTAGTGCAAGATGGGATCCGTGGAATGCTACTTTATCTATAAGGACCTCTACAGATTGGTCTTCATAGTGCATATGTTCCAGTATTGGGAGATGTTTTTTTACTAGTGTCATGACTCCATGTTTAGTGCAACTTGATATGCAATTGAAGCTTGGAAATCGTTGATTTTGCATAGATAATGTCATGTATGTTTCTTGCAAACATAAAATATCAGCTTGCATTGTGTCATAGTCATTGAGTATGTCATTCATATGTGCATGCAAGCTACGTGTGTTTAGCGTAAGAATTGAGATGTTTGTGCTTGACTTTATGGACTCGAAATCATATGCCAAGTTCCACTTTGCAATGGTTCGAAGGCACTGCATCTCAGTATCAATTTTTTGTTTTACCTTGAAGTTATCCATTTTGAGAGGATTTAGCAAATACAAAGACTCTATGTTTCTTACACGAGATAAGGCTGTATATACCAATCCATGGATTCGTATCCCGGCAGGGTTGAATGCAACACTATCAAGTGTTAAACTCTGTGACTTATGTATTGTACATGCACATGCAAGTTTGATAGGGAATTGTTTTAAGATCTTCAAATGGTTTGGATTTTTTGTTGTTGATAGTGGTTTTTGTATGCGCAATATGGGTATCCACTCTTTCGAAATTTCCATGGTATATAAGTAGTTGAGCTTGTTAGCTTGGCGATGTCCAATGGCTGGATCATAGAACTTGATCCACAAGACATCAAGTTTGTCTTTTTTTGTGTAGGCGTTCACTATGCCATTTGCACCATTGACTAGGCCATCTTGCGAATCGTAGTTACATGCATATATTTCAACAAGCATGTTTAATTTTATGACAAGTTGGGAAGGCAAAGTTGGTGTATGTTGATGGTATGGTACATTTCCATGGTTTTCTTCCTCCTCATCAATTGCATTGAGTAAGATCTCGTTGCCAGGCATTAATGATAGCATATGTCTGTTATGTAGTGCGACATCTTTGTTTTTGTAGAATAAGTAAGGAAATGTTGGATCATTTGGAGCAAGTCTCATGCAATTCGTATTGATATATGACAAATCATTACTTGTTTGGATATTTGTTCGCATCCTATTCAGAATTGCAATAAATTTCTCATATGTTTGGCACATTGTAGTATGTAGTTCATAGCACTTCACATTATCTTTCCAAAAGTCATATGTTATTGTTTGCATGTTCATGGTAGGTTGTTCAAATATGAGGGAATCTTGTATGGGTTGTGCTTGATAGAGATCACCACAAAAGATCATATCTATGTTTCCAAAGTACTTTGTTTGTATGTGTTTAATGTTTCTTAGTCTATTGTCAATGCTGAATAGGAATCGACTTCCGATTAGAGAAGCTTCATCAATGAAGAGAAGTTGTAGTTCTTGATAGAGCTTAGACAACTTGTCTAACATATCTTTGCTAAGTGGAAGGAAATGAGACTTGTTGAATGGCATTAGCAATGTGGAGTGGATTGTTGTTCCACCTGCATTATAAGCAGCTTTACCTGTGTATGCAAGTATCAATCCCTTTGGTTTCAAAGGGTCAATTGTATTGTGTGCATCATATATTCGTATGAGCATTTGGAATAACATCTTTGCTGTAAATGTTTTTCCTGTTCCTACCCCACCTGTGAGGAACATGTACAATGGCTCTTGGATGTTCATTGATTTCTTTAGAGCAATGTCTTTGACAATTTCTTGTTGTTCTTTATTTAGCAATCTTCTAAGTCTATAATATTCTTCATTTTCGAGGAAAAATGGGTGGGTTGTGACTTGAAATCCTCGGTTAATTGTTTTTTTCAAATTTGATTCTTGAGGGCATTTCAAGTCTTCTTGCAAGTTGTATTGCTCACAATGGACTTTAGTTGGTTCTTGTTCTGTGAATGTATCATCAATATCCATAGGGTTTTTATGCAATTGTTCAATTGCATTTTCGAGGTTACCCCATGTTGGATTGATGTTGTATGTAAATTTAGCTTCATTGATTTGTATCGTGTTTGCATGGAAACTATAAGCAACCTTCCATGTAGGTAGGTCATGTTGTAATGTATGCTCATTTTCCTCAAATGGCACATATAGAAATAACTTCTCTCTACAATAATTTTCATTGTCAATGTATTTGTTGTATTTGATGAAACGTATTACATTTGGTTTTTTCTTTTTTGATATGTATGTACCATTTTTTTTGTACTTGGATACAAATTCAGCAAGGCAGATGTTGGAAATAGTACGTGGCCGCTGAATGTAGTAATCAACAATAGATTGGCACATTACATCTTCTGAAGTATCAGGTTCTTGTTTTAATAGAAAGGGTGGCTTCAACATAAATGTTTGTTTATCTATTGGGGATGTGTTTATAAATATACACTCTCTTGAACTGCAATTTAGTGGTAGAGAGAGATCTATGTGAACTGCTTGTTGAGCAGACATTTGTTGAAGATTAAGTAATGTATTTCCAAGTGTGTGTATCATTTAAATAGCATCGATTTCACTCCTTTCATGTTCTTTGTGTATTCTTCGAAATGCATTTGTCATAGATTTGTCAACTTTAGTCATGTATGAACTGCAATACGATGTTGCAGCCTATGCATTGAGAACGTATTGTGCATCTGTATTTGCATTCCATAAGTTTGGAATGTCATTTGCAAAGCTGTTGTTCCAAATATGTGAAGGTTTTCGTTTAAGGAAAATTGTCGGTTGTTTCAATTTACATTGTATTAGTTGGATGTATTGATCTTCAACTAGGTCCATTTCCACTAAGAAGTCTTCAAAGGTCATTTGACTGTCATAGTTCTTTTGCTCTAAAGATGTGAACATGGACCTTGACTTGTCGGCAAGATCTTTATCGAATGAGCTTATTGGGTCGAGCACTATTGTTCTTTTCATTGGTGGCATAGGGAAGTTGTATCTGCAATGGAAATTCCTTCGTTTCTTGCAGCTTCTTGTATGGTAATGCCTATGGAATTTAGTAAGAGCTGGATCCAAGTGGTCTATGTCGCATGTTATGTATTTGTCCAAGAAATTTTCAATTTTTGAGTTGTTGTCCCTTCCATATATTGGGGCATCTTCTATCCATAGCAGTCCATGTTCATGCTCACTTCCTCTATTTTGGAACTCTGTTACGAAGTAGTAGTCAACTACTTTTCCAGAAAATGTTTCGTCGTGACATATCAAATGCTTTAGAGAATTTATTCTATGTCTATAGTAGCGAGTACATGTGAATGGATCATTTCTTATGAGGTAGTCAATGTCAATGCCTTCCAATGTTTGAGTGCACTTTTGCTTTCCCCTGTTCGTATACAACTCAATCAATGTAGAGACTAATGGAGTCCACTGATGCTCATCGCTTGTGAATGTGACGAAAAAGGTTGGTGGTCCTAATTGTCGTATCATTGCAAATATGTTTTTTTGTATTTGGTGAAGGTAATCAGGAGAGATGCGGATGTTTTTGAAGTCTACGTATCCAATATCAGATTTGAGTATTTTTTCCAAGTTTAGTTTGTACTTGACATCTCTTTCTAATAGTGTTCTTCCTCTTAGTTGTCCCTTTCTTATTCGTATCCAGATGCAAGAGAGTACTTTTTCAATTAGTATTCGCATTGTTTTGAAAAACAAATCTGTTGTGTGATATGAGAAATCACCGCTAGCATGTAGCAATTCCCATTTTACTATTTGTAGGTAACTAAATCTCTTTACAATGTCATCGTCACGTGGATCACCGTAGAATAAGGTTGGGAAGTTCATTTCTTTTGCAAATTTGTCCTTGAAAATGCCAAGTGGACGTTTCCCTTCAGAAGGTGCAATTTCGATGAGCTTGTCTTGCAAATCGTAAATGCGTTGTGATTCTATGAATCCATGTACTAATGTTTCAATTGGTCTTTCATTATCTGATTCAATATCCATATCACTTCCATAATCAGAATTTTCATTGTCTATACAAGTGTGATTGTATTGTTCCAGAACAACACTCCATTGTTTGTTTATAGATATGTTTTCATCCTTATACAAAGATCTGGAACATAATTCTTTAAGTGCTCTCATGACAATGTTGACACGTACTTTTCCGGTCTGGTATGCATTCTTGTAGTGCAATCATCTTTTTACTGCAACTGCAATTGTCAGTGTTTCATCTATGAATTGTGGCAAGGCTTTTTGCACAACATCCATGTGCACAGGGACATTGATAATTGATCCTATCAAGCCCATTTGGGATCGCTTGTAACCCCATTGCCTAATTTGTGCAAATGCAATTCTAAGTGATACAAGTCTCTCTTCAAGTTCTGAAAGTTCCTTTACCATTGGTAATGGCATGTTACGTATTATTTGTTCAGGTGTTGCAAATTTTGGTAATTTTCCATTTTCAATAGCTCTCTTGCAAGGAAGGCATATCTTCTCACTAGAGAATCTTTTTTTAGTTGTTGTTAAGATCAGATATTCTTCTTGCAAGTCTTGAATGAAGCATCTAATGTTGTGTGAGAAATGTAATTGCTTGCAAATTGCACATGTGTTTTTAGGTGTGTCCTGTAGCTTCTTTAGATATGTTTGTTGTGAATCATTCTTTGTTACATGGGCATGCATAGTAGATTTATTCTTTATTGATTTCATGTGTTCAATATCTGTACAGGAAGGTATATGTTCCAGCGTAGAATATGTTAATCGTGTTCGTTTGGTAATAGGAATTGTTGGGTCAATGGGATTTGTATGGTGTTCATATACATGTTTTTTTAGTCCATGTCTGATGGGGAAGTTATTGTCACGCTTATTGTTTTCACGGATCATTTGTTTAACTTTGTGACAAGAAAGTTCATGCTTTTGAATAGCATGTGTGATTTTTTTATGGCAAGCCATATTGGAGGTGGGAGTAGTATTTGGCAGTGACATTTTAACCTTCCCATGTAAAGAATATATATGTTCGTGTTTGTCCAAGGTGTATTCAAGAGGCAATGCACTATTGGTCATATCTGTTGTAACTGACACATCTGTAACTAGACGATGGTCAATCGCATGTGTGTTGTCTACATCCATTGTAGCTTGGCAACAATGTCTGGTGCATATACTATTTCTATTTTCTCTTATTAACGGTTCATAGTGAACATGAAATGTATCTGTTTCAAATGACAACAAATATACTGTTTCAGCACAACTTGAGCGAGCAAAGTAGTGGGTTACAATGTTATTGCAATGAGAGGACCATACTTGGAGATTTACATTGAAAATGATTGATATCCATTGTAAACAGAATGGTCCACCCTCTATTTTCCCCTTATGATATGGCATTGCCATTTTGATAAGATACTCTTGCCAATCATTGATCATTTCTGAACTATGTATGGAATTGCATGACAAGTATCGATGCAAGCAATGCAATGCATTGGGGTCACTACTTTTAATTGCATTGCAGAATGATTGCACAATATAAAGTCTCAAGGATTGTACATTGAAGTTTGTTGCTATCAAGTAACAAATTGCTACAAAAAGACTATCCCCACAACTAGATGTGTTGGGTATTGCTCTTCTTAATCCATGAGAATGCATCATATGCATGATAGAATTCCAGTGGCATTCAAGGTTCTTGCAAATTTGGGACAGGTAATTATTAGTTTCTCCAAAGTTGCACACAGATAGTTTTTTGTAAAGCAATGGTTCATAATGACCACAAACAGGATTTGCATCGTGGAACAAGATGCAATACGGGTCTATATTTGCATCTTTGTTGAAATAAAGATACCTTCTTTTCCTTGTTAGTGACCAAACTGCAACTGGTATGTTCAACCATTTTGCTAGCCATCGTATGAAAAATGTAATGCTCTCTAGAGTCCTTTGTTGTTTATATTTAGATTTGGAGACGCGGATAGTCTCATTCTAGAAAGATATGTGTGTACATTGTCGACTCCATACAATTGGTATAGAAAATCAGTTCCTAGCTCATACTCATACGATTGAAATGCATCTAGGTCACCATTTTATGGTAAACCAGAAATGATCTATTAATCATTGCTCAATTCAATGGGGGAGTAACGAAAGTGCAATAGCACATGGAATGCATCAAATAAACAATCTCCAGGAATATATGAAAGGCATCCAATCTAAAGAGACCATTGATTTGTAGGACATGATCAATGTTACTATGTGGAATGTACTGCTCTTTACCTTGATAGATTTCAACATCGACTATTTTTGACATTTTTTAATATGGTATTCAAATAGAGCTTAACTTGTTTATGATATTAGAAATTCAAAAAGGAAAAAACCTCATAACATACCTTAACTTTGTTATATAATTTTTTGTTTTTTTATTCTATATTGCTCTCTTGAAAAGGGTTTTCATCAACATAACTTGTTGCTGGAAAAGCAAGATATGGAAATTGAACATTGAGTCAAGTTTAACCACCATTCAAGTTTTCACCTTTGCATTGATTATAATCTATTTAGCAACAACACAAAATTAAATGAATCAAATAAAATAACAAAGACAACAAATTGATAAACATGTTCAGAAGAAATGAAGAGAGATTACTGGAGCAATCTTGAAAAGACACAGAAAAAAAAAAGTAGCCAATGGATATCATAGACAAAATAATCTATATTTTTTGTTGCCCCTTTCTGAAGTCAATGAGATTGAAAAACATGGGTTTGCTTGCCAAATGTGAGCATTAATTGTGATAACAATATAATTTTCTTGTATGCAAAAGAGTTCTATGGAAAATTGTAATGGAAGGAGCAAGGCAATATAGTTAGTGACAACAATGTAGTTGTGTAATAGACAATGGGAGGAGCAAACGTGAGAGCGGATGCATGGAAAGATAGTTATAGCATGTAGCCAAACATTGGATTATGTTCTAAACAAGGTATGAAGAAATATCAAATAATTGCCTTATTGAACTAAATAAGAACTTGGGGCTAGAGTTACAGATTGTACAGACAAGGTAGAGCAGTGTTGACAATGCATTTGCTATTGTCAGTGCATCTTCAAGGTATATATAAAGTTGTTGGTTCATCTTCAAGTTATATATAAATTACAAGACAGAGCAAGATCAGCATTATATGCATGTATAAATTTCATCAAGTTCATAAGTATGTAGATACACCCATATACTTAAGTGTTAAGAAGGAGAAGGGAAGAGTAGTTAGGAGCATGATGGCTTTCCCTGTGTGGTAACAATGTGTTCATGATGAGTGTCTATGTTGTAGTGGATATCTTCTTCGTTCTAAACTACAAACATGGTTGTTAACTTGTGAGTTTGGAGGTTGATAGAGTGGAAATCTTCATGTTATTGGTCCATCCACATAACATTCTCTCTATCAATGCATATTTTATAAATGCATATGCCCCGTAGTAGAGTTACAAAATGCATGAACATGTTGAGCGATGTTGAATATGCATTTGTTGTTGTCATTACTTCATCCTTGTATATACATTGCAAAATGGAGTAAGCTAGACAATATATACATGTGTATAAAAGATTGTCAGTTGATGATCATATAGTTATGACTATACACCCAAGCAGTTAAGGAAATGTTACGCAAGGAAGTAGTTTGAAGGAGGATGGTTGTCCCTGCCTTCGAGCAATGACCCCATCATAACTATGTGCATCACAATGGTTTTCTTCTTCTTCCCAAAAAAGTTGAAGTGTACTCCCAAGTGAACTTGTCTTGGATGCAATACTCTCTAACCACTTTCTTGGGTTCATGCCCTCCTAGAATTGTTCTTCTCCAAACCATCACGATAACAATGTATTCACTAAATATTCAACTTGCTTGATACTAGCAAAAGACTATGATCCAATCCACAATGGAAGTGAGGGCCATATATCTTTCTTGTTGTGATAGAGTGCCACCCCAACTCCATGGATAATTGTTTGGTAGGCAAGCTCTTGCAACACCAATTTTTCGGGGACAAATCTTGGGAAGCAGATGGGGAGCTTTGGTAGATCCATATATTCTGATATAAGTACCATGTTGCATTATATACCGGTCTCCAATATTTTTTATTATTAGAGAGTGCCTTCTCACACATCATGCAGTAGTCTTTGAACCTGAGAAAATGAATTCATACAGAGGTGGGAAGAATTGGTTGCATATCTTGTGGTATTTTGTTATGTGCTTATGTTCCTAGAGGACTTTGCAATAAATGTGTGTATTGATGGTTCTGTTGGTTTACATGCCCAACCCATCTTAGGGTATCAATGTGCTACACACATGATGTCCGGTAGATATGATGACATGTGAAAGCTTGGAAATGTGTTGGTCTCAGTGTTCTTAACAAATGCGATAGCTTATGCAAGGGTTTTTTATAAGATATTAGCCCAATTGAATTTCATCCCTTGATTTGCACAGTAATAGATAAGGGGGCATTAGTGAGAAGGAGGTGAATTTGGAAGCATCTTTCTTTCCATACAATCTGGAAAGCATTGCCACTATGTATTGGTAGGGAATTTTTAGCCCAATAGTTGGATAGTTTCCAGATTGGTTGTGTTTGAAAACTACATCTGCCTTGCACTAGATTTTGAAAAGGTCATTGGCTTTGTATGGAAAATTATTGAGCAGTTAAATCTAACTTTTTTGGTTAGTTTCCAAATGATAATATTTGGCTTGATCAGCTGCTTGGAACGACACAATGGGCTCCCCTCTAGCATTAAGTATGTATCTATTTTGCAAGTCCAAATGCTTGATAATTCACGCAATTGCATCTGCGCAAGGGAAAACTGCAGGATGAGTTGCCACCCTGTGTAGTTTCGATCTCTAAATATTCTTGAAGATTTAGAGTTCATCTTTCTCTTCAACATTAATGGGAAATTCTTGAATTTTAAACATCTTGAAGACGTCAACCCATTTGAGTGGATCTTGTGCTTTTTTGAGGAGAAATGTTGTATCACCATAGAATGGACCTGGGAAATCAAGTGCTTTCTTTGGTTCAGTTGGCCTCCTATGCGATGACATCTTTGAAGATCAAACATAGTCATAATCAGTGCATAAAACCAATAAAGAAGATGCCAAAAAAGTAAGTAGGAAACATTACGTGTATGTTCAAATAAGTTCAATATATATTTCTAAATTTGCAAATATTGGGTATGAAGAGTTTGGGCCATGGTTGCATAGAAAAAACACATTATGGAAGCTGTAGATATAATTTTAATTTTTATATTTTCAAATATGCAAAGGCTGGTTCCTAAGAGATTTGGGCCATGGTTGGTTAAATGAGATGGGGTTATGAGTATTAGAGCACATTTTCAGCCTATATTTAAAATATCAGGTTGAAAAATTAGCGAAGAAAATAAGAGGTTTAAAGATGGGAAGAACAAAGTGCAGGGGATAAAATGCCCCTAATGAAGGGCATTTTATCCCTTCAATTTGTTCATGCTTTTACTACTTGATTGTGTGCCATAGTAGTAGGATATGTAACATTGAAATGAATAGATACAAACCCTATCATTTATTTCGAAAGCAAAAGCTAAAAATAAATAAACTATATACAAGTTTAAAGAACTCTATGATATAAAAACAAAATTATTGTTGTACCTAATTCTAGTGCATTATGCTTAGAAAATTTCATTATTGTTGTACTTATATGTTCATTGTATCTCTGTGTTTATGTTATAAGTTTTATTTTATTTCCTTCCCTTTATAAATATGGATCAACAAGGGAAGTGGTTCACTAAGAACCAAATTAAAAAAAAGTTCCCACTTGGTTCACCCAATGAATGTAGTGGATACCATTTCTCTCCAAGGAGGGGGGCATTTCTTTGGCCACCCATGGAACTAAAGGAACTCTTTTAGACCATTTGGGCATAATTCAGATACATTTGGAACTGCTCATAATTGTTTGGATGGGTACAAACATTGGCACATATTTGTATTTTTATACTTATGGGCTTGGTTTGAGTCATTCCTAGAATTTCTTGGGGATCAACTACCATCAGAGTCTTCTATCTTGTGTTTGTCACTTTTTAGAGCTCCTCGAGAGATTTCTAATTATCCAAGGAGCACCCCAATTGAATTTCTTATGAAAATTTACAACTCTAGGAAGTTGAATACCACTTTTATGTCTCAACACCCCTAACTCTTGGATTTTAACCTACCTTGTCTCTTCACTTCCTTTTATAATTGTGAATAAATAAGGGTTTTTCTCTCTTATATGAGGATATTTCAAGACATGAGCATATCATGTATCTCCTTGTAAAGATTGCTTCTAGAATAGATGTCGACGAGTTTTGAATAAAAACCAACATTTACTGTTCATTGTTCATTGTTTCAATTCCATCATGGTGTTTAACTATTTGCTTGGTTGTTATAACACATTTATTCGTCCAATTTCCAACCTTAATCTTGATCACTACCTACACGAAAGGCTAATAAACTTATGAATCCATCATTTAAACCCAATTTTAGTGGAATTAGTTATTGCACTAATGTGATGAAACAATATCATTTTACTTGTAAAAGCTAACAATAGTGGCACATAAGAGGGGTATAGTTTCAAACTTGGGGTACCCTTATATTGTGGGGTACATATGTAGAATTAGAGCAACTACAACACACCACTTTTATGTCTCAACACCCCTAACTCTTGGATTTTAACCTACCTTGTCTCTTCACTTCCTTTTATAATTGTGAATAAATAAGGGCTTTTCTCTCTTATATGAGGATATTTCAAGACATGAGCATATCATGTATCTCCTTGTAAAGATTGCTTCTAGAATAGATGTCAGCGAGTTTTGAATAAAAACCAACATTTATTGTTCATTGTTCATTGTTTCAATTCCATCATCGTGTTTAACTATTTACTTGGTTGTTATAACACATTTATTCGCCCAATTTCCCGCCTTAATCTTGATCACTACCTACACGAAAGGCTAATAAACTTATGAATCCATCATTTAAACCCAATTATAATGGAATTAGTTATTGCACTAATGTGATGAAACAATATCATTTTACTTGTAAAAGCTAACAATAGTGGCACATAATAGGGGTATAGTTTCAAACTTGGGGTACCCTTATATCGTGGGGTACATATGTAGAATTAGAGCAACTACAACACAAATTATAAATAGTTCAATTAAATGTACATTGTTGTATACGACAAACTCTTTGGAAATATAAAATTCCTTTTAATGTTGCCATTTAATACTTTCCTATTTAATATTTTCCTGTAGGTTTCTCCACTCAGTGACGACGGCCTCCTTAGAAATACAAAATTCCTTTTAATGTTGCATTTAATACTTTTCTCTAGGTTTCTTGGCTTCTCAGGTTTGACAGAGTCTAAAACAAAGCGCAAAGGGAGGGCATGAGCTCTAAGCTATTGAATGGTGGATATCATCTCATTGAACTGATGTGACGGAGCAACTAATGTTGCCTCGAATTCACCAAATTTTCCTCCATTCTCAAAGTTAAACCAGTCGTAATGTCTTCGAATTCTTTGAATTTAGTCATTAATTGTTGAAGGGTCGAATTGTTCACCTGAACAAATTCTTCATTGCATCAAAGGATCATTAAAATCATCCAAGGATGGCTCCATGATGCACTATCTTCATCCTCTTTCTGTACAGCAGCTTGAAGCTCTGAGATACCAAGCAATGTAGATAGTTGCAATGCGGCTGAGCCAAGCCAAGCCTCCTCTGAGGCGAGAAGTGGTGGAGTATATGTTGGATGTGGATTCGCATATGTGGAGCATGCGTCGCAGTAAGGCAAATTTCTTCCGCATGATGAATATTATGGCTGCCCTCACAGCGATCGGGCGATGGTTCAACGATATATGCCTCTGGAAAAATCATGTAACAACCGTTCTAGTGCACATCCTGTTCTTGATTCTCATCTGGTACTCGGAGCTCATTCTTCCTACCGTTTTCCTCTACATGTTCTTGATTGGCATATGGCAATTTTGTTTCCATCCACAACACCCACCCCACATGGACACACACCTCTCCCATGCCAAACTCGTTCACCCAGATGAACTGGATGAAGAATTCGACACATTCCCCAGTACCAAATCCTCTGACATCGTGAGAATGTGATACGATTGACTCAAGAGCATTGCGGGGTGAATACAGACTGTGGTGGGAGATATGGCTACTCAGGGAGAAGGGCTTCAACATCTTTTGAGCTGGAGAGATCCATGAGCCACTACCATATTTGTCATATTTTGCTTGATAGCTTCAATAATTCTGTATACCACGCCCTTCCAAGTAATTGCAGTGGTTTTTGTTATGTATGTCCTGCGCCATCCGAGGTTCCACCACAAGCTTCCTTCTACTCCTCTCAATTTCTTCAAGAGATTGTCTGCTCATTCTGATAATATGTTGTAAAAACAACTTGGTCTTCCATGGCTACTGAAGTTGGAGCTCTGTCCTTCTAATTTAGCTTTTGTTCTGTGAATATATTATTCTATCTGTGAATATCATAAGTCAGTGAGAAAAATACCAAGGAAAACCTAAAATCCGATTGAAGTTAACGAGAGTTGGTTCGTCTAAGGGATGGTATCACCCCCCTTTCAATTACAATCCAATAACAGAGTAGGTGGTGAGATTCGTTTGGTAGGTGGCGATATTGTTTGGTCCTGCAATCTTCTAGGCATCGAAGCTCAATGTTCTATTCCTCGGTACACATGAAGAGAAGCATCCAGGGCATCTTCCTAGGGCTTATACGCTGACACACAACGACATCACTGCTATTTCTCAAACAATCAATAAAGATCAGGTTGGTTTGTGTTTCATTTCATTGAATCTTTTGAAAATAGGATTGGTATGGCTCAGAAGTTTAAATCCTATGAATTCTATATATATGTGCACATTGCAGAGATGGTATAACAGGTTATAGAGAGACAAAGTAATTGCGAAGTGGACAAAATCTCAGGGCAAAATGTCTCTGCACGTTCACTGTCATATCAGAGGAGGTCATTGGCTTCTGGACACCATCACGAGACTTAGATTTGACGTCTTCCGCAAGGAACTGGCCGTGGTACACCTGCTATTTTCCTTCCTTTCTTTGTTTTTTAAAAGGGTTTGATGGTGTTTTTCGAATTAATTTAATTAGATTGGTGTATTTTGTTGGGTTAATGAATAAATTCATGAATTCAAAGGTGTTGAAGGCGTTCAGGCATGGAGATCGGCCTCTTATTGTGAAGCACCCAGAGCTAGAGACCGTGGGGTACCCTTATATTGTGGCGTACATATGTAGAATTAGAGCAACTACAACACAAATTATAAATAGTTCAATTAAATGTACATTGTTGTATACAACAAACTCTTTGGAAATATAAAATTCCTTTTAATGCTACCATTTAATACTTTCCTATTTAATATTTTCCTGCAGGTTTCTCCACTCAGTGATGGCGGCCTCCTTGGAAATACAAACTTCCTTTTAATGTTGCATTTAATACTTTTCTCTAGGTTTCTCGGCTTGTCAGGTTTAACAGAGTCTAAAACAAAGCGCAAAGGGAGGGCATGAGCTCTAAGCTATTGAATGGTGGATATCATCTCATTGAACCGTTGTGACGAAGCAACTAATGTTGCCTCGAATTCACCAAATTTTCCTCCATTCTCAAATTTATACCAGTCGTAATGTCCTCGAATTCTTTGAATTTAGTCATTAATTGTTGAAGGGTCGAATTGTTCACCTAAAAAAATTCCTCATTGCATCAAAGGATCATTAAAATCATCCAAGGATGGCTCCATTGTTTCCCCTTGTGGGCAAACCGTGTAGCATCTCTAACCAACAGGAGTATCCCCACAAATAACACAGAGAACAACACTATACAAGACACAACGAGAAGGAAAAATGCATAAAAGAGAACAAACAACACCATAATCATAAGTGAGTGAGAAAAATACCAAGGAAAACCTAAAAGCCGACTGAAGTTAACGAGAGTTGGTTTGGCTAAGGGATGGTATCGCCCCCCTTTCAATTACAATCCAATAACAGAGTAGGTGGTGAGATTTGTTTGGTAGGTGGCAAGATTGTTTGGTCCTGCAATCTTCCAGGCATCGAAGCTCAATGTTCTATTCCTCGGTACACACAAAGAGAAGCATCCAGGGCATCTTCCCAGGGCTTATATGTCGACACACAACGACATCACCGCTATTTCTCAAACAATCAATAAAGATCAGGTTGGTTTGTGTTTCGTTTCATTGAATCTTTTGAAAATAGGATTGGTATGGCTCGGAAGTTTAAAGCCTGTGAATTCTATATATATGTGCACAGTTGCAGAGATGGTATAACAGGTTATAGAGAGACAAAGTAATTGCGCAGTGGACGAAATCTCAGGGAAAAATGTCTCTGCACGTTCAATGTCATATCAGAGGAGTTCATTGGCTTCTGGACGCCATCGCAAGACTTAGATTTTACATCTTCCGCAAGGAACTGCCCGTGGTACACCTGTTATTTTCCTTCCTTTCTTTGTTTTTTAAAAGGGTTTGATGGTGTTTTTCCAATTAATTTTATTACATTGTTGTATTTTGTTGGGTTAATGAATAAATTCATGAATTCAAAGGTGTTGAAGGCGTTCAGGCATGGAGATCGACCTCTGCTTGCGAAGCACCCAGAGCTAGAGACCGTGCTGGTTTGGGTGTATTTTCATTCCAATGTTAGAGAGTTCAAACGCATGGAGTGTTGGGGGTTCTTTGGTTGAGGCATGCAAGGTGAAAACCGCAAACTTGAAGTCATATATGGAAGTGAATTAATATTTTGTATTTCATTCTCTTGATTCTACACATCAAAGTGATTAATATTTTGAGTTTTATTCTCTTGATTTATCTTGTTCTACACATCATAAGATAATGCACAAGCAATTCATGCTTGATATTATCCAAGTCTTTTGTGAAACAGACACCTTGCAGAGATATTATCTAGGTCTTTTGTGAGACGAACACCTTGCAGAGAATGTATACTGTTAGGCAACAGAGTTATTCTCAAATAGAAGAGATCCTCTAACCTGTTTGAAGCCTCGAAAAAGTATTTGCAATGTTTTACTTTTATGGTATGTTGGTCATATTTAATACTATGTTAAGATGCTACTCAATTAAGCGTCGACAGGTACTAAGCTACTATGTAGCCTTGTTATATTCCCATTACTCCTCCTCAACCACATTGATCCTCTCAATCATTTATTCCATTGTCATAACTTGTTACCACCAGCGAGCTTAGTGTCATGTTGAAGGGTATTGATGCTATGGCTCGACATGCAAGCTTACATGCACCCATTACTCCTCGTCCACATTGATCCTCTCAAGCATTTATTCCACTATCATAACTTGTTACCACCCTCGAGCTTAGTGTCATGTTCAAGGGTATTGATGGTACAAATGCCAGCTCGACATGCAATCTTACACGTGCCCATTACTCCTAGTTCACATTGATTCTCTCAATCATTTATTTCATTGGCTTAACTTGTTACCACCCTCAAGCTTAGTGTCATGTTCAAGGGTATTGATGGTACAAATGCTAGCTCAACATGCAATCTTACACGTGCCCATTACTCCTCGTTCACATTGATTCTCTCAATCATTTATTCTGTTGTCATAAATTGTTACCACCCACGAGCTTAGCGTCATGTTCAAGGGTATTGATGGTACAAATGTTGGTTCGGCATGCAATCTTACACGCACCCACTACTCCTCGTTCACATTGATTCTCTCAATCATTTATTCTATTGTGATAACTTGTTACCACCCGCGAGCATAGCGTCATGTTCAAGGGTATTGATGGTACAAATGTTGGCTTGGCATGCAATCTTACACGCGCCCATTACTTGTCGTGCACATTGATCCTCTCAATCATTTATTCTGTTTTCATAACTTGTTACCGCCCGCAAGCTCAGTGTCAATCCTCGTCCACATTGATCCTCTCAATCAGTTATTCGGTTGTCATAACTTGTTAGCACCCAGGAGCTTAGTGTCATGTTCAAGGGTATTGATGGTACAAATGCTTGCTCGGAATACAATCTTACGGTTGGTTTTGTCACTCAGCTGCTCTCTTTCTGTCTGTGTAACTCTCCCGAGTGTTTTCTCTGTAGTCTGGCCAGTGTTTGAATCCTCATAGTCTGCCCATTGTTCGAATCCTCAGACATGTTCTTTTTCGTACATTCCTGAACTAGTATTTTGGATAATAAAGTCAGTTTTTAGCTTCTTCTTTCTGTGTATCACTGCATGGACTTTCCGGACTTTAAATAATGGACTTTCAGACAGGAATGCTTGTCTGTAAGGAAACAGATGTTTGGCGAGAGTGGTTTTGAGGTTACTGAGCAAAGATTTGTAGCAATGGCGGAATTCCAGAGCTTGTCTTCAGCTATACATGCATGCTTGCTCTGAGCAGTTAGATATCTGTGGTGTATGTCAAGCTCACTGCATACGTTAATTCTTGCTACTTTTGTGTGAAGGGAAGCCTTGCAATACAAGACCAGAGTGTTCCCTCTGTCATTTGCTATCTATTGCGTCCAAGATGGAAGAATCTTCTGCCAGGAAGAAAAGAAGCAATAATTAGGGGTACCTTGGAGTTCCTCTAAGAAGAAGCTCAAGGCTGAACCAGAGGTGAACAAATTCTTGTTCAGGGTTTTGCTTCCGAATAGTTTCAATTTAATACTTGAGTTGGAGAATGCTGACGAAAAGATGTCGGTGGCCGAGTTTTTCCGCACCGTGAGAAGACAAGCAAAGAAAGAGGGGTCCCGAAAAATCCATTGGGGACCCCAAGTCTACATGGAAAACGCCATGGGTGAGCGAATCCTTTCAATCCCTGTTTACAATTTCATATGAAAATTTTCATTCGACTGCCTACTGATTGCTTTTTTTTGTAATGTTTTCCAGAAAAGCTTGTACAGAAGCCGGTTTGCACCAAATTTGACCTTCAAATTGCGGTATTAGTGTGATCTTGAACTCTTCTTAAAAATCTTGTTTGCCAGTCAGTGTTTCTAATGAACTTAAATATTTGGTGGAGAATTTCAATTTTTCTGCAAATTGTTAAAGCTGTGCATTTGTAGTTGTTTACTAGATGGTGTTTTTGGATCTTTCTTTGACTTCTTAAAACCTATCTCTCTGTATTTCTTAAATCTTATCATTTAATTTTTGAATTTAAATTAAATATATTACTAGTATTATTTTGCTGAAGTTTCTTGCCAAAGATATCTTTAATTTATCGTTTTCTTTGTTCATCTAGTGATTTTTTCTACAAATTGTTACATTCTGACTGTTTATTCGTTCCAGTGTTTTGTTTGCTATAACTTTTTCTCCAGTGTTCTAGCTTGTCAAATAGTCTACATGCAAATTTTTGCGGCCTCTCTGCATAGCGATGGCCAATGGAGATCTTCTTGGTGCTCGAACGTGGCTCCCATGGGACCGACCTCCACCACTTTCACTCCTCAGGAAGCCATGGCAACTTCCATACTAAGATCCAGAGGAGGTCGCATGTCCATGCCGGTTGTCTGTGGGGGCTTCAGTGGGTTCCAACAGCCATGGGAGCCCCGGGGAGAGTGTCATCTTCAGGGAGCCCGACTGATGGGTTCTTTATCCGTCGTCAAGTGGTTTCGGAAGATAAGAATGAGGAGGCGATCAACTCTTAATAGGGTTCCGGAAGAGAGAGAGCTGGAGTTGGATGTTAAAATTGGGATTGAGGAGGGAGTGCCAGATGATGAAGAAATCCTTGTATGTCCCCTACCTTTGTTCAGCAATGTTCTCCTATTGTATGGCAATTGTGTTGGCCCCAAAACCCTATCGTTTTCCTATAATAACGACTCCTCTTCCATTCCAAAGCACACAAATTTGAGTTTTTCATAGTAGTATGCTTTTATGAGTTTGTGATGTTGGAACTCTCTCTTTGGTCAGTATCCATGTTTGCAGATTAATCTTAATAGGAGCTCCTTTTTTATCTCCTGTTATATTTTCAAAGTTATCCTTGAAATACAAGTGTTATACATTTTTTGTTCATGGTTTTCCCTCCTGTATTTGCACCTTATCATAATATTCTCTCTCAGCTAGATGTTTAGGTTTTATTTAGATCTTTATCTGTTTCTGCTTTTAGCATTGATCTAGGAATTGCTTCACATTTCCACTTTGATGTACTCTTTTAGTCCCAGTGACCTACCTTGTGGTCATTTGTTGGACATTAATAAAATTTTATTTAATCTCTCCATCTCTTTCTATATACATTATCCTCTATCCAAAAATCGGATGGTTTATAGTTGGATCCTCTATCCTCTATCTAAATTATTACTAATGGTTTAAATATATTAGCGACCTATGAATTAGATTTCTTCCCACTTGGTAAGTGAAAGTAAGGAGTATCATTGCTACGCGAAAGCTGTTCTATTTAATTCTCTTTTCCCAGTCAAGTGAGATAGAAAGGTGGGCGTATTCTCTTTCTTTTTTTCCAATCCTTACATCCACATCCGCTTATTTGCAGGCAGGGTGTTTCTTTATTGGTGCCCTACGTCTCTCTGAACGAAGGTTGCCTGCAGGTTGATCTCTGAACATCCTCTAAACTATTTTTTAGTTTTTTTTATAAGTAAACAAAAATGTATTTATTTTTGTGCTTCGAAAAGAGTTTCATGATTTTTGCCCAAACTACATCTTGGCTGAACAAATATTTCCATATCGACATATTATTTAGTAGAAACCTAACATTCTTAGATAAGAAAGGCATCTTTAGACTATTTATCAACATTTTATCTATATATTAATAAGACACATTTATTTATTAAAATTTATATTTATTTTATTTTATATATTTATATATTAATAACATTTATCATAATATATTAAAATTTTTATTTAATGTTTTCCTGTTTTAAATAATAAAATTTGTATGCAGTTTTCGTCATAATACTATGCTTAAAGAAATTTTGTTGAAGACAATAAAAATTTCCACGTCAACCAGGCAACAGTATTGCATGTATAACATTTCAATGCGAGTTGATAATCTCATCGAAATTTTGTACTGGAATTATTTATTGTTAATTTTCTTCACAGGATAGGAGCCGCTCGACCATATGGGAGAGGTTTTTGAATTAATGGACCAGACCAATTGGCATGGCTTTTAGATCTTGTTGTTTTAGGGCATGGGTGGTCATCTTACTTCTTGCTTGATCGATCGGAACTCTTATGTGTAGCATGCTTTTGACCCTCATAGCACAGGATAAAAAACAACAGGATACAACTCCCCTAAAACAGGTGGTGCCCCAATCCGCCTCAGAGTTCATGGTCTACGGGGACGGGGTAAAGTTAATTTCCCCAGTAAGCCTAAGAAACCCTAATCCTGATGATGAGTAGTCTACGTGGGCACCCGAAGTAGATAGGTCTCTTGTCCACATCAAGGTCTAAATGGAGGGCCCTTGGACCTTCGATTTTGATAAGGGGATTTGGCATAGCAAAAAGGAAAGTCATCGCTTGGGCAGAAGATAGTGGCACTAGTAGGTTAGTGGCTAGGGTATCATTTTTTTAGGTGTGGATCTAAGAACATGTACAATTGTGGTAGCCATACAAGGGAGCTTTAATAGAAGGTAGGCCTATTTTATACCAAAATGTAAATGACAGGGGAACTCATGGGGGTATGTTTCTCGGTAGGTGTTGGGATCATTCCTGATATGCCTCTATCTACGATGTTGAGTAAACGACTTAATCCGGACCTGGACGATAAAAAGGAACTCTTATCAGTCCAACGAGTAGAGTCAATATTCTTGGAAATAGCAAGTGACAACCAAATCCCCCGTTCTATCTTATCCGTACGTATAGTAGGAACGACTTTTATGAGGTAGTATCCTCATTAGCTAGAACTACCCTAATTGAGATCAACAATTACGTTCGAAAACAGCGACATTCTCCCTTGACTCGATCTAGTATCTCTTCTTCAAAGCCACAATAAGGGTTCGGGAGGCGCAAAAGCAAGTGATGAGGAGCAACTAAAGGGCATGGGCTCCCAAGCACCTCATCTCCGGCACACAAACTATTGAAGGTAAATAAGGTCTTCTCCCATGTTCTTCCTTGTTCCTACGGTCTTGACCTGCAAAGTGACTTTCGAAAGCTCCCACTATGACTTTCATTTCAATAATTTATGCATTTCATTTCAATAAAGTATGCATTTCATTTCAATAATTTTCTACACTGATTTGTAAAATATTCAGACCTGCTATTGAAAACTAAACTCAATGCAACTAAAAACTAAACTGAATGCTACAGTGTCGAGAGATAAGGATGAGAAGATGAAGACTCTTGGTAAGGAGAGCTAGGACGATGAGTCTTCCTTTACCAATTTTGCTCAAGGTAATGATCCTAACTTAATTTAGAGTTTAAGTGTATTCGTATCTACGATTCATTTCATACAAACATCGATGAAGCAAAAGACAAAAATAATACTACAAAGACATTGTAAATATACAAAAAATGTCATATTACTTAAGCAAAACACAGAAACAATACTAGATAGAAATAATACTAGAAAGACATTATGAATATATAGAAAATATATACTGAAAATGTTATGTTGGGTTGAATTTAATTTAGACATTTTAAACAAAGACATTGTAAATATACAAAAAAATGTTATATTACTTAAGAAAAACACAGAAATAATACTACACAGAAAACAATACTAGAAAAACATTATGAATATACAGAAAATGTATACTGAAAATGTTATATTAAGTTGAATTTAATTTAGAGATTTTAAACATAAAGAACGAGAAAAAGGGGAGATGAAAGCAGAGGCATCAAACCTGCAAATGATGGAAAGATTGATGATTGGGCGCCAACAGACTAGACTATTCTTGCAATAAGTTAAGAGAACTCCTTGTTGCCACTGTCATTGTTTTGGTCAGTTTCTGCAGAAGAGATTCAACCACCTTTGAGTGTTCCCAAACATGTAGATCGATATTTATTTGCAAGCTTTGGACATAGGTTCAATAAATTCACATTTATTTTGAAATAAACTTTATCTCCATCCTTGTTCTGACAAAGGTTGATGAAATGCATTTTTGTCTTTGCAGGTTTACTACCAACTCTTGTTTTCCTGGTGCGAGGCGACGTCTGTGGGAGAAAGCTTCTTGGTAGATGCTCTCCTGGTTCCAGGACTGATCGTAGAAAGGTCAGAGTTGTTCGTTCCCCTGATCTTTCCGTACAAGAGACCCCACGATGATTTGAAAGTTGTGATTCATCCTTACAATTTATGTGTGAACGGATCCTCGGAGGAATGTTGAAATTATACATTCAATTTTAAAAGAGAATTTTAAATGTTTTGTTTCAGAATTATTTATTTTGGACTTAAAATATAATATGAAAAAAATATACATTGTATATTATTTCTTTGTGTAACTTTGGATACAGTCTTTCATTTCTGTGTAGCTATCAATATAGTGTTTTATTAAATGAATCAATATAGTGTTTTATTAAATGAATGGTTGTTTTCGTGTCAACAATTATTTGATAGAGTGTTTCATTAAATCAATGGTTATTTCAGTGTCCACAATTCACTGAACTTTGAGTATTGTAATTCATTAAATGAAAAATATGAAATCATGTACGAACCGTGAATAAATGAACTATGATCCGATCTTGGGTATGAACTGTGTAAGCACTGGATTCAAAGTAGAGTAGTGGCAGTAAGCACTGGGTTCAAAGTAGAGTAGTGGCAGTTTCACTAGGTTCAAAGCAGAGTGCTGGCAGTTCGATGCAACTCAATTCCTACAGTACACAGTACTGAAATGACTGAATGACAATCATAAATAAAGGCCTGAATGAAAATCATAAATAGTTAACCATAATTTGTATTGATTGAAATGAAGTTTATGTAGGTCTAAACATTAAGTAAAGCTCTAAACTTTAATTAAAAGCTCTAAAAAGTAATTAAAGCATTCCAAATAAACATTGGAAGAAGTGAAGCCGACAATAACACTTTAAACTTACAAGCCAATAAAATTTGAACAAATATATATATGTATATTTTTTTAAATAAATAAATACAAATATCCTAAGTTAAACATTACAATTTTTGAAAAATTAAAAAGTCAACCCTAAACTAATATGAGTTCAATGATGAACTCATTGCTATAGTCCCTGGGCCTTCGGCAGGGACTAATAATGAGACCTTTCACAAGTCTGGGCTCCTATGAGATCTATTAATAAAGTGACTCTTTGGCCCATGGAGTAGTTGTTTCATTAAACTCTCACTCATATTACAAAAAAAAAAAATCAAGTTTTCACATATATCCACCCATCATCAAGTGAATAATAATACAATTAACAATATTCACATGTTATAAGGTAAAGTGAAAAATGTTCATTACATATAAATCATAATATACATCATGACCATATACATACTACATATTACTATTCCTAAACTTTAAAAGCTAATAAATCTACATACATACCCATCTATATAAATCCACCATTGTTAAACGTAACTTTTATGTATATAAATGTAAGAAAAGTTAATCATAACATCTCATCTAATGTGTCAAATAAAATTAATGTCTTGAAAACATAGTATCTAATTCATCTCCAAAATTAAAGTCTTCAAAACATAGTTTCTAATTCATCTCCGGCCAAGTTCATGAGTCATAAGAAAACGATGGGGCACTACAATTTGTGATGGAATAGACCCCCTCTTATAAATATGCATATTCAATGATTCTTGGAAAAACTAGGGTGTGAATCTTGATGAATTTTTTAATGAATATCAAGCTTCTTGATAGACGAATATGTAGTGTTCTTGATTTGGCTAGTCTAGGAAACGTTGCCAATGTGTGTGTAGGATTAATTGTTTACAGTATATAAATGGGCATTCAAATAATAATGGCGACAAAAGACTGCAAAGCTTATATTATGAAATCTTTGTGGAGTGCAAATGTCAAATGTGGCAGAATAAAATGAATCACTCGGCTAGATCAATGAAAAAACAATATTAGATGAAATACAAAAGAAACTAAAACAATAATACCCGATACTCGAAGAATGATGTGGAATGCAATGGATGAGATGAAGAACTTTTGTGGATATGTCAACTCGTACGACAACTGCTGCAAGTCTGGAAAGTTCACCACGGTGGCTATACCTCTTGGAAATTCCTGGAAATTGTCCCAAACAATGTGCCCTGCCCTGCCTCATAGTCCTGGTGACTGTTTGGACCTCAACTAGTGTATATGGTCCCCAGATGGATCCCCCTGGGGGAAATGTGCCCCCTCTGCTCTGGAAAACTGTGCCCTAGTGATTCCACCATCAGAATCGGTTGATGTGTGTCTCAAACTGATCACCCAGGTCTACTTTGAAATGGCTCAGAAGGATTTCCCTAGATCTAAACCGATGATCGCTCGGGAACCCTGAATGTGTCCTCCCTAAGTGTCGCACTCCCAATGTCTGGAAAGTGCACCCCAGATGATTCCTCTATCAGAATCTGATGAGGAACTAGGCAAAAGATGCACCTTTCCTTCCTCTCAACTGGATCAGAGGGGAATCTTTGAACTCTCTCTGAAAGGGATAGGTCGATCCACTGAACCTCCTCAGAAGTTACACCCTCACCCTGAATAAGTGTGCCCTTGCTGCTGGAATTTGTGTAACTGATGTTGAAGAATGATGGAAGACTTGTGTGATCTTCTCGGTGACTGGGGTGTGTCTCTCAACACTGAAATCATCCAACTGGTGTCTTCCTCCTGGAATCCAATGAACTATCTCTCTTGAGATGCGCCTCTCTCCTCAATGACAAGTCAAAATCTACATAATCATGAATTAGGTCATTGAACCTTCTCTTATAGCTTCCTAAAACCCTAATTCGTTGTTGACTTCTAATTTTAGCTCATACGTTCTATTTTTAGCTCAAGTTAGATTAAAAGTGCTTTTGGCCACTTTTAGCTCAATGTCACCTTCTAATTATAACACTTTTGATTGGAATGACCTCTAGTAACCTTGTTTACCCCTATTTGGCCCTATCGATAGTCTAACGAGGTTGTTTAGACCATTTATACTCCTCTCTAGAGCTCCTATTTGGAAAGGGACATTAGATTTCTCCCTTCCTGAAATTTATTTTCCTCAAGCAATACCAATCTAGGGTGTTGCAACACTTTCTCACTCTCCCATGTAGCATCCTCTATGGGAAGCCCTCTCCATCTAATCAAACACTCTCAGATCACCCTTCTCCTCAGTTTCCACTCCCAAAACTCTAGTACCTCCTCTGGAACCAACTCCAACTGTCCTTCCTCATCCAATGGGGGAATCTCCTATGATGTGTTGATGAATTGTCCCACTGCCTTCTTGAGGAATGATACATGGAACACGTTATGTATCTTGCTCCCCTTTGGAATCTCTAGCTCTTAGGAAACCTCGCCTATTCGGTGCATGATCTTGTAAGGGCCATAAAATCTAGGATGGAGCTTCTCGACCCCACTCTTCTTTAGAGATGATTGTTTATATGGTTGGAGTCTCAGGAAGACCAAATCCCCAACCTCAAAACTGCGCTCTATCCTGTGCCTATCTACACTCATCTTCTGTCAATTTTGTGTCGTCTGCAGGTTCTCTTTTAATACCTTGAGAATATCCTAACTCTTAGTGATCCAATCCTTGGCCTTGGGAGCTCTTATCTCCCCGAATACTAAGTCTACCAAAGTGGAAGAATCATACCTGTACAATTCTCAGAAGGGTGTCATACCAATGGACATGTGGAAAGTGGTGTTGTAGCAATGCTCTCCTAAATGTAGCCACCTGACCCATGTCCTCTGTTGTCCACCAACATAGTTCCTCAAATACCCTTCAACCCACTTGTTGACGATCTCTGTATGCCCATTTGTTTGAGGGTGATAGTTGGTGTTGGGTGTCAACTATGTCCCTACAAATCTAAACAACTCCCTCTAGAATGTCCCAATAAACTAAATGTCCCTGTCATTGATGATGTTCCTCGGCAACTCATGAATTCTGAAGACCCCTCTGAAGAATAACTCAGCTACTTGAACTACGTTGAAATTTTTTGGTATGGAATAGAAGTGAGAAAACTTGGTCAATTTGTCGACCACTACATAAATGCAATCCTTACCTTGGACCTTGGGTACGCCTGTGATGAATTCCATCGATATACTCTCCCATTTCTGCTCCAGAATGGGGAGTGGCTGAAGTAGCCCTGCTGGAAGCGTATGCTCTGACTTGTTCTGTTGACAAGTCACACACTCGATGATGTACCTCATAATGTCATGTTTGAGGCCCTTCCATGAGAACCTCTCCCTGATCTACTTGTGGGTTTTGAAAAACCCTTGATGGCCTATTAGTGGTGAATTGTGAATTGTTGTGAGGATCTTCTTCTTGAGCCTTGAATATGGTACCAAGTAGAATATGTATTTGTAGAATATGACATCGTTAATGAACCTGTACTGGTCATATTGAATCTGTCCATCCAGAATCTTACAAGCGAACTGGTTCTTGGAATATTCCACTAACAAGTGGGATTTCCAATCTGCTGAAATCTCCATAAAAGAACATGTCACAGGTCTCCCAGATAGCGCATAGACCATAATGTTCTTCTTCCCCTTGACATACTCTATGTAGAAGTCAAATGCCTATAACTTCGTCACCCACTTATGTTAGCACTCACTGAGGTCCTTCTTCTCAAGGAAATACTTCAAGTTGTTGTGATCTGTCTTGACCACGAATTTGTTTCCCACCAAATATTGTCAAAATTTGGTCAAGTCATGCTTGATTTCTAGCATTTCTTTGTCATAGATGAAATACAACCTCTTGGTCTCATTGAGCTTCCTACTCTTGAATACATTGGGGTGTCCTCCCTGCATCAAAATTGCCTCGATACCCTTGCTAGATGCATCACACTCTAATACAAATGACAGAGTGAAGTCTGGTAATGCTAACACTGGACATGTGCCCATGACATCCTTCATGTGATCGAAGTATTTTTGTGACTCATCGATCTAGACAAAAGCCCCATACTTGGTGAGATCCGTCAGTGGTTCTCCAAGCTGAGAAAAACCCCTGAAAAACTGCTTGTAATAACTGCATAACCCGAAGAAGCTCCTCAACTCTGTCACGTTCCTGGGCATTGGCCAATATAGAATGGCCCTGATCGTCTCTTGGTGTACCTATACCCCCTATGCATTGATGATGTGGCCCAAGTAAAGTAGTTCTGTCATACCGAACTCACACTTGGACTCTTTGGCATATAGTGATTGTGCCTCCATGATGTTCAAAACCTTATCTAAGTGCCTCATATGCTCCTTCCATGTCTTGTTGTAGACCAAGATGTCGTTAAAGAAAACCAAGACTGATTTCCTCAACTGATCCCTAAATATGTGGTTCATGCAAGAATGAAATGTAGCTGGTGCATTGGTTATCCCAAATGACATAACCAAAAACTCGAAATGTCCAAAGTGACATCGAAATGTCGTCTTCTCTATGTCCTTCTCTCGGATGCGGATCTGATGATACCCAGAGCGTAGATCAATCTTTGAGATAAAACTGCCCCATGCAGTTCATCCATCAACTCGTCAATGTGAGGGATAGGATATTAGTTCTTGATGGTTTTCTTATTCAAGGCTCGGTAATCAATGCACATCCTCATGGTGCCATCCTTCTTCAGAACTAAGACAACTGAAGAGGCAAATGGGTTGTTTCTCGGTCTGATGTGTCCCATCGCTAGCAATTCCTTAATTGATTTCTCTATCTCATCCTTTAACCTCCTCATATGATGATAGGGTGGTGTGATCATGGGTTTGGCCCCCTCCTCCAACTCAATGGTGCGCTCAAACCCCCTGTCAGGTGGTCTCCCTAGTGGAATCGACCCAAAAACCTATTGATGTCATACCAACAAGTTCCTGATATCTGTATGATATTGTTGTCGACCCTCTAAATCCTTCTGCGTAGTAATCAAGCACTCTGTGACATATGCTACCTCCCCATGTCTGAATATCCTCTCCATCCTCTTGGTCAAAACTGTCTTGGGTGCTCTTGTTGACATGACTCTCAGAACAACCCTCTTCCCATCATTGTCTCTGAACCCCATATCCAAGGTTTGGTAATTGGTGGTGATTTTACCCAAGGTGATCATCCACTGGACTCCCAATACCACATCTGTGTCAGGTAGGTCAACCACATAAAATGTGTCTCTCACTATGTAGTTGCCTAAATTTATCTCCAAGTCCAGAACTTTGTCTAGACACTCCATTGTAATTCCATCTACTATTGCAACATCAAACCCCTCAAACTCCTCTGTCTAAAGTGCCCGTCTTGATACCAATGAAGTGTCAATGAATTTGTGGGTGGCCCCACCATCTATCAGGGTGATTTCCCATTGTCCCTAAATAGTCCCTCTGATCTGGAGGGTATCATACATGGGAACACTAGAAAGGGTCACTATGACTCCTCCCTTTGTTGGTTTCTGTCTTTTATCCTGCTCAGGAGGTTGTGGAACTACCGGTGGGTGGGCCCCTGCCGGTGTCGGTGGTCTATGGGGAGGTTTCTCCTCTACCTGTGTTGACTCCTCCTTTAAGCTATTGGATCCACTACCATGCTCCTCCTCCTCACTGTCCACATTGTCTGCTGCCACCTCAATATATTGAGTCTCTCCCTTGCCCATGCACCTGTGGCTTGGGACCCAAGGGTCTCTGCAATTGAAAACAAACTTCTTCCTCATAAGATCTTGCCTCATCTCATCATATAGCTTCTACTTTCCCTTCCATTCTCTCTGGAATGGCTTCCTGTCTCAGTCCTTCTATGGTACAAAGGGTTTAGTCTTTAGAAATAAGTCTGCCAAATATCGAGTGTGTAAGATGGCGTCCTGTAATGTGTAAGGCTTGTATGCCTTCACCCATCCCCTCAAGGGCTCTGTGAGTCCCTTTGTGAATAACATGATTAGCCTTGGCTCTGATATATTTGTCACTACGACTGAAACTCTATAATGAATGCCTCTGTTGTGTAAGTTTTTCTCAACTGGGCTAGATCCCTTAAGTGGATATTGTGATCCCTCTTGTCAAACATGTCCATGAGTCTCTATGTGAACTCCTTGTAGGAGTTGATGTGACTATGTCCCAGCGTCACCAATCCATGATGCCACCACTCGTGTGCCTCACCCTCCAAGTGTAGGGTAGCGAAACTGATGGTCTATGTCTTGGTCATCTGGTTGATCTTGTAGTATGTGTCTAGCTTTTGTACCCAAGATCTAGAGGTGCATTTGGACGATCTGTCAAAAAAAGGTATGGTGAGTTTACCAAATTTCCAGATGAAATCAACGTTATGCCCCTGTTGTTGATGTTTTCCTCTTTTTGGCTCTTTGGGGTTGTTCTTGAGTCTAAGTCCACAATACTCAACCAAGTTCATGTTCTTATGGAACTCACAACCCAATGCTGCATAGTCCCTCCTGTACTTTGCAATGCCATCCGCCTGAGTGTGCGACCTATGTGTTATCGGTTGTTGTGCTGCTACTGGGGGTGCCCTCTGGAAACTGAAGATCAATGGCCTAAGAATCCTACTTGAAGAGCTGTATATGTGAGTATGAGACTGGGATCTACTACCTACCCCTGAGTTCCCCTGTGTTGCATGTGGGGATTGTGTGTTGCGGGTGCCCACTATGGCCAATATATCAACCATCTGCACTAAGGACTGAGTCATGGCCTATTGAATGACTACCAGATTGTCAAGTACCTGCATGAAGGCTGCATCTGGGTTCATGGGGGTCTTACCACTGCCCTATGGTCTCTCATATCTGTCTCCTAACATCCTCTCTGCCTCACTCTCAGCCTCTTTCTCTACCCTTCTCTCTGCTTCCCTTTGTGCCTCTTCCTCTTCCTCTAAGGTGGGAGGGAAAGGGGGGAAATCATATCTAGGTCTTTCCTCCTTATGTCTATTGTAAGTGACATATTCGTCACCTACGTGCTCACGACCCCCTGGGTCCTCTACTGCACTCATCTTCTTTAGTCACGGGCTGCCAGGACTAAAGCTATGATACCACTGTAATGTTCTTGACTTTAATAGTCTAGGAAACTCTACTAATGTGGGTGTAGGATTAATTGTTTACAACATATAAATGAGCATTCAAATAATAATGGCGACAAAAGACTGCAAAGCTTATATTATGAAATATTTATGGAGTATAAATGTCGAATGCGGCGAAACAAAATGAATCACTTGGCTAGATCGATGACAAAAGGATCTTAGCTAAAATAAAAAAGAAACTAAAACAATAATACCTGATACCCAAAGAATGATGTGGAATGTAATGGATGAGATGAAGAACTGTTGCGGATATGCTAGATCGTACGACAACTGCTACAATTCTCAAAAGTTCTCCCTGGTGGCTATACCTCTCGGAAATTCCTGGAAATTGTCCCAAATAATGTGCCCTGCTCTGCCTCACAATCCTGGTGACTATCCGGACCTCAACTAGTAACATAGTTACCAACTTAACAAGAACTCTCTAGAGTTCTCATTTTTTTGGGGGTCCAATTTTTTACCTCGTTTTTAAAAATGGTGCTACCGATAGCACCTCCTCTCTGTTTTTAGGTGTTTTTTGATATTTTAAATTTTTCGATCCACAATGTTTCCACATTATTTTTTTAAATGCTCATTTTTCATTTATTTTCAATTTTTTCTAAATATATATATTTTTTGTTTTTATTCAACTCCTTTTTTAGTGTTTTTTTCATGCTTCTTTCAATCTTAATTTTTTTTTTTTTACCATTAACTTTTTTGAAGTTACGATTTTTCATAGAATTTTGTCTCCTTAATTAATTTATTGTTCCATACTTTTTAAATATATTGAAAAACATAATTTTTAACACATTGTTTACCTTTACTTCAATAAATCGAAAAAAATTGTAGTTAAATAACACTACTTTTGAATATTTATAAAAAAAATACACATTTTATAGCCATATATCGTACACAACCTATACATTTTGGTACATATTCCTTAAAATAACATGTCAAATAAAACATTTTTATGGACATAATTGAACAAAAAAAGTCTAAATTTTATAAAAAAATTATCATTTTCTTTCATAATTTTATACATTTGAAGTAAAAAAATGACAACATTTAATAAAATTTTCCAATGTATAGTGATTCATATACAAATAAAACGAAAAAAAAAAAGATTCAACACAAAACAAAAAGAGATACATCTTTATTCTTATTTTCAAATATGAAAGCCAAATCATTACAGTTATAACTTATCAAAAATTTGCAAAATTGTGCATCGTCTTCAAAGCCATCTTTAAACTAATCAACAATATCATATATCCCAAATTCATCATGATCAACAGAGACATCATCATATTCTTCGACGTCATTGTGTGCTTCCATTGTGTCATTTTGTTCTTCCATTGGTTCTTTGATATCTGCAAGTTCTCCAAAGTGATCTTTTCCAATCATTCCTCCTAATGGTACTTGAGGTTCCTTTGACAATTTTTCCACTTTTGATTCACTAAAATATCCTTTCCTCAAGCCAATTTCTTGCATTTCATCTGGAAGAGCTGGAATAACATTAATTCTTTGTTGAATAAAACTGCATTGTATTGGGTCACTTTCAATGGCTATGCAATTCCTTCCTTTCTGTAGGAAACACGCTAATGTTGTACCTAATCACAAAATACAAAATAAATACTGAAGTTAAATACTGTAAAAAAGATAAAGTAAAACTAATCTAAGATTGAAGTATGATTTCATAAATATTAGATCATAATTCTTACATGAACCCGAGAACAAATCCAAAACCCAATCTCCTTCATTTGAAAATTTATCTATAAGATAATTAATTAATGCTTGTGGTTTTTGATAAATGT
>SNQJ01S0000300.1:88074-107550 GCA_010110895.2 Picea sitchensis
TTTGAATATTTGGCTTGTGCCTGTAACATAAATAAGTGAAATTTTAATTAACTTGTGAATTACTAAAATTGTTTTATAATATTAATTGTTAAACATACACTTTCAATATCTTACCAAATAAACTGCCTCATTGTCTTTTCTTTCCCCTTGAAACTTGATTGTACTAATCCTTGTTGTGTGTCTAATGAAATACTAGAAATCCCCAAAATGGTGATGTTGTAACTTCTATAAATATCATAACCACTTTATTGAAAGCTTGGTAAGTATAAGGCTCAGTATCATATTCAATGTTTGGGATATTATAACCATGAGGGATATATGCAATAACTAGGGAGTATTCATTTTTAGGAACAATACTTGCAAGTTTTTCACAATCACCTAATATCACTTTATATTGAATAGTGTCAAGCCCATTCCAAATGTAGTGATCAAGGGTGTCATCAAGTTGAACATTTTGAACATGTCTCATTCTTTCTCTTTCAAACTTAGCTTTTTGAATAAAACTTTTGAAATTTTCAGGTACTCCATCTGCATTCTTCTTGGGCATCTTTAATGAAACAAACAAACATATATTTATATATCTATAACTATTAAAATATAAATAAATTAACTTACAAACGAATAATATGAATGCAATAAATCAACATACCTTTTTGAATGCAACAAAAAATTGTTTCAATACTGTTGAAGAGCTTGAATCTGGATAGTTGAGTTTAACATCATCCCAACTTGGTTCATTCAACATCTTGACCATTTCCTCTTGTATTTTCATATACACTTTGTGACTAAATAACACAAAAATAATGTTAAACTGATATTAAACTGAAAAAATTAATTATCTTGTCCTAACATAAATAAAAATAACTCAACAGACTTACTTTTTAAATTCATCACACATTTCTTCCATTGACAATTCTCCCGACCTAACACATGATAATATACTTATGATAAGTTTATCATCCTTCACTCCTTGTATTGATCTCCAAGGTGTTATAGTCATATCATCAGGAGGATTTTTTATGTCAGGATTTGTCTTACTTGTGCCACATATCAATGGTCTAGCCTTCTTAACTCTCTGATTCTTTATACCAACATTTTCCCATAGGGTGAAGATCTCATCTATCAAATCCCATACCTGTCCAATTCTAAATCCCAATTGAAAATAGTTATCCATAGATCTAAATATATACTTCCTTTGCGATATTTTTCTTTTGTACTTTCATCGTCAAGTGGGAATCCTATTTCCATGCAACATTGCTTCCGAAACTTAACATCAACATTTGATCTCTCCCCGTGGCATATTTCAGAAAATTCATTGTGAATAAATCTCACCCTTTGAATGAAGGTCATAGACATTCTGTAATCATTGTCTGTGTTATGATCCCATGCCAATAAATTTGCTTCTGAATCTGTTAAACCAACATAAATTATGCATTTGACTGTCTCAAAAAAAGCATTATTGGGATATTCTTGCATCAACTATCTTCTAGCCTCTGCAGAATGATTTTCTCCAATCACATAATATTTATAGTCAAAACATTTTGATCTATCAAATTCTTCCCTCGTAGGAACTTCCATTGGGTCAACAAGAACTAGGTAGTCAACCACATGTGCATATGGATTGTATCTTATCAATGCTTTCAAATTGTGAACATGCAAGTGATGTGGTTTTCTAATTTGATATTTTTCCTTCCCTTTTGTGTGTTTATAAAGTTGTTTCACATTCAACTGAAATGTGTGGCCATTATCAACTAAGTTTGTCGTCCTCATTCTATTTTGAATGGCATTTTGTGTTGTTTTCATAATACCATCCTCTAGATTAGCACCTGGTGTTATTATTTCTCTGCTACCTTTAGAAATTTCACTATAATACTCTAAGCTAACGATGGCTTCTTGAACATTATCAACATTTATTATCTTCCTCTGATTATTTAAATGTGTTTCATCTAAATCAATGATTTCTTCATAATCAATAGGAGTAGACTCATCATCAGCCATCGATCTTTTGTGTTTATCTTGTTTTTTTTTTTTTGCAAGAAGGAGTGATAATTACCTCATTGGGATCAATCTCAACAAAACCTTCATTTGGAGTTTCCTCATTTTCAAATGTAACCCTTTTAGGCTTTCTAGAATGAAGATTTTTCTTTCTTCTTTCATGTTCTTCTATGTCTACTCTTGCAAGTTCAACCTCCATTGCTTTTTGTTTCTTTTTCCTTCCTTCTTGTGTTTTTTCAATATAGAAAGTTCTAATGACATCCATGATATCATTCTCTGTAGAGTAAATCCCCACCAACATATGTGAAAGTTGTTTAGAATTTTTTTTTAAAAATAAAATATAACTTTTTCATGTTAAATAAAATTAAAACATTAGCATGATACTAAAAATAATAAACAACACAAAAATAGAAATAAAAAACTTACATTGCCTTTCTCAATGTCATCAACGATGGATGCACATAATTCTGAAAAACATTCATTCTTGTTATAATTGTTCAATTTGAAACAATATCTAAACTTGATATAAGTTCTCCCTTGTTTGACAAGTGCATAAATAATATATGTGGCTGGCACCAAACATATATCTCGTGACAAGCCAAGTGCCTAATAATTTCCATGCACATGTTCTGATTCACACAATACAAATATATATGATCTCCATTGTTTCATTGTTTGTCTTTAACAAACCAAGACTATTCTTGTTTGTTTTCACCTTCCACAGATTTCCACTCTCTAACATTCTTCATTGCCCTTGATAGCTCAGGTGTTAAGCTATCATTTTGTTGCCTAACATTCATGGAGATTCCAGTTGCAATTTTTTATGCCATTATTGCAAGTCGTGATCCATATATATTGAGATATAATCTCTTTCTTGACATTTTCCTATATTAAGATAAAAAAAATAAATTAGACCTTTGTTAAAAAAATTAAATTCACTAATGTAATCTAATATATAACAATTTAACATTATATATATATATATATATATATATATAATGTTATTATAACATATAACAATATTGTTATATGTTATAACATATAATGATATGTTATATGTTAAAACATATAACGATATGTTATATGTTATAACATATAACGATATGTTATATGTTATAACATATAACGATATGTTAATATAACATATGCCATATGCAACCACAAATGTTGCCCTAGCCCTCACGACCAAGCCCTGGGAGTGCCCGAGGCTTGGCCATGGGGGCTAGGGCGATGCCCAACATTGCCCCAGCCCCCCCCGTGGCTAAGGCACGGTCCCATGGCATCGCCCCAACCCCCTCGGCCAAGCTTCAGGTGCGCCCAGGGATTGGTCGTGAGGGCTAGGGAAACGGTTGTGGTTGTATATAACATATAACGTGTGTTATATGTTATATAACATATAACATATAACCTAGGTTATATGTACATATAACCTAAAAACCATAAAAAAAACTTGACAAAAGCGGGGAAAAAATTAAAAATATATATTTAAATTTAACTTTTTTTGCCTTTTGTTTTTTCAAAAGTAGAAAAAATCTATGATTTTTAGAAAAAAGTAGAAATCATGTAAGAATTTAACAAAAAACCAACCTCTGAAATGGTAAATTCTCTGCTTTGCTTGATAGATTCTCCTCGGATGTCTTCTCAATGCTTTAGCTTGCTCCAAATCCACAAATACTGCCCAAGATATAACACAATATAAAAAGATAAAAGAAGACTATGTATATGTAACACAAATGAAATAATTTATTGTTAGTATAACTAATGTGGGATAAAAACAAATTAGGTATCTTGTGTCATATATACCTAAAATTATATGGATCATCAATATGTTTAATAAATGTGGGATAAATAGATAAACATGCTAAATATTGTATTTAACATGTAAATAACAAAAAAAAAGAGTAAAAATTGTTTTTTAATTTTTAAGGGAAAATAACTGAAAATATTGGGGGAAAAATTTGGAGGGAAAAAATTACTTTTTAATTTTAAGGGAAAATAACCCAGTATTGGGGGAAAAATTTGGAGGGTAAAACTTGAGGGGGAAATTTTGGAACATTTTGGGGAAATTTGAGGGTGAAATTTTGGAGGGAATATATCGGGGAACTTTGGAGGAATATTATTTTTTTTTGGGGGGAGGCATTTAGAGGGAAAAGCTCATAGGCTTGTTATTATAATGTCATAGGGATAGTGAGAATTTATATCATTCTATATTCTGAGAGAGAAGGGATGGCTTCATCAAATGAAGAAAATTGTATTTCTGAGACATCTACAAATTCTTTGCATACCTCTTCTGTTGGGACTAGGAAATGCCATAGGAATGTTTGTAATGCAAATGAGGTGTCGTATTTTTCAGCTAGTCATAATTTTGATCATGGTGAAAGCAATTTTATTCAACATGTTCCTCATGAAAGTCCTAAATCATAGGACTTTGAAGGAACCGATGATGAAGAGGAGGAATATGATGGTGATAAATCTAGTCAGCAGTTTAATAGTAATGAAAATAATCAAAATGTAGGTCAAAGTGGAGACTATGATCAACGTTTAAATGATTGGGATGATAATTTTCCTCCAAGTGAAGAGTTTGAACGTACCGATGAAGATTTCCAAGGCACCAATGAAAATGATGGAGAAATTCCCTCGAGTGGAAATTTTAAAAGCAATGAAGATGATTATGACAATGGTGGACCAAATTCCCCGAGTGGAGAATTTAAAGACAACAATGTTGGTGATTATGATTTTCCTCCTAGTGAGGATTTTGAAGGTGTTGATGAAGAGTTTCCTCCAAGTGAGGACTTCCAAGGCATGAATGAGGATGGAGAAGAATTCCCCCCAAGTGGGGACTTTAAAAGAAATGATGACAATTATGACAATGCTGGACAGTCTTTCTCGAATGAGGAATTTAAAAGAAACAATGTTGGTGCTGATGATTTCCCTCAAAGTGAGGATTTTGAGGGTACCAATGAGGATAATGAAGATTTTCCTCCAAGTGAGGATTTTGAAACTAGTAATGAGGATGAGGATGATGAAGAATATCTTTCAAGTGGCAAGTTTCAAAGTAGCAAAGATGATTACGCCATTGGTGGTCACTCTTTCCCGAGTGATAAATTAAAAAGAAACAATGTTGATGTTGATTTTCCTCCAAGTGAGGATTTTCAAGATACTGATGAATGTTTTCAAGGCACTAAGCAAGATGGTGGAAATTTTCACTAAAGTGGGGATTTTGAAAGAAATGAAGATGATTATGTCAATAATGGACATAATGTTGATGATTATTTTACTCCAAATGATTATGTTGATGATTATTTTTCTCCAAATGATTATGTTGATGATGATGTTCTCAAACATTCAGCTGCAACAAATGAAGGTGATCGACATTCTCTAGTTTAGTCTCCTGACAATGTTTTGCTTGATACTTCTTGTGGTGACAAGGAAAAACCTTCTAGTGAGGATGATGAAATAGTGGAGACATTGCAAAGAAACATTGTGTCTAGGACCGAGATTAGACCTTTTTATATCTATCCAAAGCATTCTAGTTATATAAGGTATAGGAAAGAATTTCTCACTAAATCAATTTCCATAAAAGAATTGATTTCAAGTGAATGTTGTCAAAAGAATTGTTTGAAAAGCATGGACTACATGTATGCCTTGAATAAAAGGAAGACATATTTGGAAATGAATAAGAGCATGAAAAATTCATATTTGATGGGGTGCATGATATCCACCAATACAATATATGATTATCGCATTGGGAATATTTTACTTTGTAGAAAGTCTTTCAAAAAAATTCACTCAATTGGTAATCTTCATCTATCAAGAATCCAAACAAGGTTGGAAAAAGATCCATCATTTTATTCAAAGGTACATCATGGACGAGAGAGTGGTCCATTCACAAACACTGCATTGTCTTGGATGCGTGATTTCTTTTCCAAACATGGTGAGTGTATGCCAGATAGAGATACAATACATATTCCAGATAATTTTTCAAGGAGGGAAATCTACAACTTGTACAAAGGATATGCTGAAGATGTTGAAGGAAAGGATAATTTTATTACATATGCATATTTTACAAGAATATGGAAGAAACAATTCAACAATGTCTGTATTCCTAAGAAGTCAAGGATGGGGATTTGTAGTATATGTGCTACTCTTAAATAAAGAAGAGATAAATCTGAAGGGGCCAAAAGAGGTATGTATTTACTATTTTTTTTTTAATTGTATATTTATCAACTATGAAAACATACGATCAATATTTTCATTTTATGTCATGTGCAGATTCCATAATCAAAGCACTTCAAGAACATCAAAATCAACAATCAAGTGAAAGACAAAAGCTATACAAACATTGAAAGAAGTCTTATGATGCTCCAAACAAATATTTAGGTATGATAACTGATGGCATGAACCAAAAGAAAACACTTCTACCACATTTTGTTCGTACACCCAAAAATTTACAGGAAGATAATTTCATTTAGTTTCACTTGGTTGGTTGTATGGTTTTCAATGGAAAAATGTATCCAAGAGTTTACTTCACAGCTCCAAATATTCACAATGATGCAAATCTGACCATCACCATAATTCATCATGTGCTCACTCACTGGTATGGAAATCAAATCATGTTTGGATATCTAAGCATGCTTGTTGAAATGGGAATCTTTCAAAAGGTGAAAGTTGGTTTCCTTCTTGTTGGACACACTCATGATCATATTGATCAACTGTTCAATCGTTTTTCTGTAACATTGAGGAGGAAAAATGTTGGAAGTCTACCATCATTGATTGAATGTATCAAGAAAGCATACATTCCAAAGCCTTTTTTTCATATATTAGAAGAAACTGTTGACATGTGAAGATTTATTCAAGGATCACATCGTGAAGTAAAAATTATTGAGCAACTTAATGACAGTAGCTTCCAACATCAATTTTGTTTCAAAAAAATTGATGGGAAAACACTTATATGGGGAAAGCAATATTAAAATACTATAGAATGGGGGCCTTCATCGGGTTTATAATTTTTGAAGTTCATTCCAGATTGTCCAATTTTTGCATCAAAATTATTATTTTTACAATCAGTTTCTGAAATCCATAATGCACGAAGGCGTAATAGAGATGTTGATTATTGGAAATGCCTGGAAGAAATTAAAAAGTCCAATAAGGATACATATGAGTACTTTGATGTTGTTGATTCTGTTTAGTGGGAGTCTTTTTTCAATAGTCAAAGTGGCATCATTTCAAGCTCAAAAAATGAAGATACAATGTTGAGGACTCCATTTCATTGGCCACAAAATATGCCAAACGAATATGAAGAAACAAACATTATTGAAGTTCAAGAATCTCAAGGTGCTATTGAGATTACACAAGCAGAGGAAAGAAAAATGTATATTGGTTCACGAAGGTCACATGCACAATGTGAAGCCATGGAAGACCTTTACAGGGGTTCAGTATAAGATATTAAGGAGGGTACCATGATTGCAGTTTTAGCGACTGAGGATCCACATGGTTATCCATTCTAGATAGGAAAGGTTATAAAGATTGAGAAATAAAATGTTGATGTTGTTGCAATTGAAGTGCATTGGTATGCAACAAGTACACACCCATTCAATGGTGTGTACAAGCTAGAGATAGTGGTTGAGAAACATGTCAATAGAAAGAGAAAAAGAAAGGGTCAAAATACAACTCGTGGTCGCACTGACCCCTTAAAATTAGACGATGTTGACATACTTGTTTATGACTTCAATTTGACAAAGAGAGGAACTCTTCGCTCCAAGACAACAAAGATTATCAAGAGGTTGTTGCCACAAGAAATAAATGCAAGATGGGAGTCTGTTGAACCTAGTCGTAGATCTAAAAAGCATTTGACATCTGAAATGTTGGACATGCATGTATACTCAGATGGTGCATTCATCGACAATAGAGAAGAGTATGGATCATCTACATCTTCATCAAGACATTCATCTGAAGACAATGTAGACTCTGATGGTATTTCAAAAACCATGAGTCAATCTGAATAAGTGTATGGAACATTTTAAGAATTTTTGATCCACATGATGTTTGTATGGTAACTAAAAAACAACATTGAACTTACATATGATCTTACATGAAGTTATGAATCTTTTGTTATGTTTTATGAATGATATGTTTTTTTAATATGGATAGTATAATAAAATTTCTTATCTCATATGTTTTGAATATGATCAATATAACAATACTTTTAAGAAACTATTTAAAAAGTGACGTTAAATTTTTAAAGTATATTGTGATATTTTCATGGCATTGTGTATTACCTTGTGCTTTGCCTAATGATAACATTTAAAAATTAAACATTTAAGGGTTGTTTTTATGATTTTGTTTACAATAATGATGAGTTCTTTTACCACATTATAAAAATGTGTCATTTTAATACCCCAATTTTAGAATGGGTGCTACCAGTAGAAGTACTTTTCAATTTGATGGTTGATTTTGAGGTTTTTCTTTTAATGGTACCAAGTGATAAAAATACAATTTCAAATGATCTCAAAATTTAACGTTTTGAAAAAAAAAAAAAAACATTTTTTTTGTTTTTAGGTGTTGATTTTAAGGTTTTTCTAAGATACTGTCTAGGTTTTGAAGGCCATGTTTGAAAACTGTTGTAATTTTGACCCCGTTTTAAAACATGGTGCTACCAGTAGCACCACTTTTTTATTTGGGGGTTGATTTTGATGTTTTTTATGCAAAAATATGGGTTTTTTTAGCCAGAGTTCTTGTTTTGAGGTCACAGTTCTCATTAGGTTGGTAACTTTGTTTAGTGTATCTGATCCCCGGATGGACCCCCTAGGGAAAATGCACCCCCTCTTCTCTGGTAAATTGTGCCCTAGTGATTCCACTGTCAGAATCGGTTGATGTGTGTCTCAAACTGATCGCCCAGGTCTACTGTGAAATGGGTCAGAAGGATTTCCCTGTATTTGAATTGATGATCACTCGGGAACCCCGAATGTGTCCTACCCAAGTGTCGCACTCCTAATGTCCAAAAAGTGTTCCCCAGATGATTCCTTCATTGGAATCTGATGAGGAACTAGGAAAAATATGTACCTTTCCTTCCTCTCAACTAGGTCGGAGGGGAATCTATGAACTTGCCCTAAAAGGGATAAGTCAATCCATTGAACTTCCTCAGAAGTTGTGCCCTCACCCAGAATAAGTGTGCCCTTGCAACTAGAATCTATGTAATTGTTGTTGAAGAATGATGGAAGACCTGTGTGATCTTCCTAGTGACTAGGGTGTGTCTCTCAACACCAAAATCATCCAACTGGTGTCTTCCTACTGGAATCCACTGAACTATCCTTCTTAGATGTGCCTCTCTCCTCAATGACAAGTCAAAATCTACATAATCATGAATTAGGTCGTTGAACCTTCTATTATAGCTTCCTGAAATGCTAATTCGTTGTTGACTTCTAATTTTAGCTCATATGTTCTATTTTTAGCTCAAATTGGCTTAAAAACACTTTTAGCTCAATGTCACTTTCTGATTATAACACCTTTGACTGAAATGACCTCTAGTAACCCTATTTACCCTTGTCTGGCCCTGACTATAGTCTAACAGGGTTGTTTATACCATTTAGCCTCCTCTTTGGAGATCCTATTTGGAAAGAGACATTATAGAATACTTGTCATATCATGGAAGAAAATCCAAGCATCGAACACATAAGCTTTGGATCCAAACTTTGTGTTGGGGTTTCCCAACTTTCTATCTAAATCTTTGTGTTAAATTTTCCCAACTTTGGAAGTTTAGGTTGTTTTTCATAAGGTTATGAGTGTCACTCATGACCAAGTGAGCTTAATAGAGATGACCCAACTCAATTTCCTAGAGAGGAGAGTCAAACTTGAGAATTAAATCAAACTTGGAAGAGTGTAATAATTATGTTTTTCGCTTTTTTATAAAGAGATAGTCACAAGGACAAATATCTATCTAGTATTTGACTTGTGAGTATGAGTCATACTCATAAATTTGACTCTTGAAACTCAAAATTTGTCTCAACTCATTATCCTCATGAAGTGGAATGAGACTAAGGAGTGTAAGTCTACTCATAGGATATGGGTAACACTATCTCCGTGATGCAATAACAAATATAGGCATTTAACAAACCATCATTTGTCTCAATATCAATAGCAAGATAGGCTAAAGAGCTAATTATAAAAACATATTCACAATGATAATATTAAAACAACTCAATAAAAACATATTCACAATTATATTATAATCATTCTATTGTAAACTTCACTCAAGAAACTAAAGTGTCTAAAATTTTCCCTTCAACCATTAAGGGATCTCTACCTACCAACATGAATCTAATAATTTCTGAATTATTAGAATTTGAATCCGTGCTAATTATTTTATGGCTAAACTATTATTATAAAAAACTAAATTATATACAAACGAAGAAATACATTTTTAGGAAAGCTTCATTAATGTGTTATCGCCTAAACAATTTTTTAGATTAGCATGAATGTGCATTTATAATGTCTTATTACAGTTGCAATAAAGCTTATTGTGTGGCATATCAATCTTGCAAATAAATCGAAAGCATGTTGATCATTAAATCAACATTTTAGATAATCCTTTATACACCATGTTTGGTGTCTTGTAATAGTTTCCAATATCTAGTATATTGCGTGTTTGGTGTCATAGAATAGTTTCTAAGATCCAACCTAACCATGAATTTATTGAACACTAAAATTAATTAAAAAGAAAAAAGGTTTAACCCTTGATGTTTAAGTGATTCAAAGTTTAGAGGTATGTGTGTGTACACAATAGTGATGGCGTGATGAGTAATGTATCATGGAGGAAAATGGCTAGGGTTTTGCAAGTTTTGAGTGTTTAGGTCTCGGTTGGTGCTAAGGAAGGGATTGGTGTTGGTAGGGACACAATGGGTTACAAAGACCTAGTTGATTATTATGTTGATCCTTTGGAAAACATCCATGTATTTTCAAACTAGTCACACTATCAAGGGTCTCATGTGGTGAAGGGGTCAGATTAGAGGATATTTCCAAGCATGGTTGGCCGTGATGGAGTAGAGATGAGGTGGCCCAAGATAGATTGCATGCAACCTGTCAAGGGTACAATCCCATAACATCATCCTATCAACATGAGTAAATGAGACATCAATGTTCTTTACAATACAAGGGATAGGGAAGTAATTCACAATTGTCATCGTCAATCTCAGGCAAAAGTATTCCTGGATTTGGTGATTCCACATATTGGTTCTTTATTGGATCTTTATGTAGGCTTGTTTGGTTAGGATCTAGTGGTGAATCATATGAATAAATTGGGAGATGTTGAATTGCAATAGGTTAAGGAAGATTTAGCCTAGTGAGTGAGTTGACTGAGAGGGTGGATGGTCTTGAGAAGGCCTATGGGGAGGATTTACAGGGTGGAGTTGGAGCTGATTATTTGAAGTGTGGCATTGGGGAGGTTATCGCGAAGAAGAAATAGAAAAAGTGTGTGAAGTAGAAAGGCCCCCTGTGAATTGGTTCTGGGTGAGGATGTGAAGATGCACTAGGTGGTTAGGCTAGAAAATCAGGCCTTAGATGGAAGGTTTCATGGGAGAAATATAGGTGAAAAATCCTCAAAGGAATGGATGCAAGTAGAATGGGAGCCTTGTATTATGTATTTATTGTCCTTTTATCTCTTTACTAGAGGTTGGATGCCATTTCTCTTTCACATAGAGGTTGATTTGGAGAAGATATTGGTATCTCACTAGAAATGGGACTCTACCCGTCTATCACTCAAGAAATGGAGTTCATTCTTTAATGCTAGATCCAAGAAAATGGATTTCACTCATGTTTTTGTTAAACTCCTAGGACTGTTGCTTGATTTTTGGCTTTTTGAAGTTTTTCAAAAGACTAGGTTCTCTTTGGGGTCATTTATTGAAGTTGACATGAGTTTTTGGACTTTGGTACGATGTCTATCTCTTGGATTTTAGTGGGTTTGGATCTCATGGAAGGTTTGTCTACTGAGATTACTCTTCAAAAGGGTTCTTTCTCCTTTATCTAGTGGTTGAACTATATTGGTGTTCTATTTCGATGTGTGTGGTGACATAGGTATGCTCATTTCATTTTGTATTGTGATCTAAAATTTAATCAAAAGTTATGGGTTAGGAAATTGTGTGTTGTGGGCGAAGCAAAGAGGTGAAGCATTGATTTATCTAATAAGAATATTCATTTAGAGGTAGATCATAAGGATGGAGTTTTGGTCGCTAGAAAAGATATGTCTTCAAAGGGGGATGGTGATTTCATGGAGGCTAAGGGTACTAAAAAAAAATGGTCATATTTCCTCAGATCTTTGTGTTGATTGTTAGCCACCATCAGTCCAATGAGTGGAAGGCAAGGATATTTTTCCAAATTTGAATGAGCCAATTTCTTATATGGGTAAGAGTGTTATAAACCATTCTCCAATGAATTTTTCATCTTCTGATATCGGAGGATTAGATATAGGGTCATGGCCTAACTCAAATTTTTTCTAAATTCATGATTTTAGGAGGGAGGAGATGTCAAAATTGAATTCTAGAGATTTGGAGAATTATCAGTTGTCGTCAAGTAGAATGTTTGTATTATAAGGGGGGGAGTAGTAGAAGGATCCTTTAATGGTAGTGAGAATATATCCCTCTCTAACGTTCTTTGTCCCTCTCAGGATGAGGAGAGTGTACCATATGGGATGTCTAGATATTTCTTCAGACCTAGGAAAGATGGTTCAAAAGCCTTAGATGGTGGGACTTAAGGTGGGTCGTGCTTGGGTGATTGTTCAAGGATAAAGGGTCTGGAAGGGGAAGGAAATAAAATCTTGTCATTTCCTTAGCAAAGGAGAAAAATGAAGTTAAGTTTGAGAAGCAAAAGTCTTTGATATGGGTTCTTAGAGTTACCCATACCCCTGTGGAGGGCAGACCATGATTTGCTTATCATTAAATATGAATATTGGGAAGCACCTCAAAAAATAATCCCTGCAAAGGCTTGTGGGTGCACAAAATATTGACATGATTTTATTGCAAGAGACCATGGGAGAAGGATGTAAATTAATATGTGATTTGGAGAACATATTTGGGGGTTGAGATTTTTCTTAATGTCGACTAAAGGGGTTGATTTGGGGGGTTAATTTCTAGTGGAGAACAATGGTTTTTTCATGTAATAATGTATTTTCTTTTGAATTATGTGTAGCTACAATAATATTCTCCCATGAATTGGGTGAAGATATTATGTCTAGAACATATAGGGGCCATATGCAAATAGAGTGGCTTATTGGAAAAGGATCTTTTCAATGAGTTTTCGTAGATATAGGAAAGTTATTATAGGTGGGGATTTGAATTTTTCTTTGGGTAGGGCTAAGATATAGGGCCCTACTATGCATGTTGACCCATTTTCTAATTTCCTTTTGAAGAAGTTGGAAAATTTGGGACTATATGACATTGAGACTATTAAATTAAGCCTTACCTCGAGGGATATGAGGGTGGGTGAGGAGAGAATAGTAAGAGATTGAGAATTTTTCTTTTGAATAAATCCTTTATTAATTATTAGAATAGGATTAGGCAGTTGTTGATGTTTGAATCTGTCAAGATCAAAATGGAAACCTGTTGGCAGCCATTTCTCTTTTTATCCTATCTCTATAAGCTGCCTACCCAAGTGTTTTGGAACCCTTGATTCTCACTGCAATATTTGAATAAAACAACACTATTATTTCGCGCATTTTCACACCTGTCTTTGTTCTCATTTTCACGACTGCAAGCATGAAAAATTTGATTTTGAAGTCACTTTAAAATCGTCACTGGATTATTATGGTCACTCTTGTCTATGTGTTCATTACATTTCCAATTTAATTATAGTCGCACAGTTGGAAAAACACAAAAATCTTTAATCATTTGGCATTCTTTTGTTGCTAATATGATTTCATTTTTATGAGACTATGATGATTTTCTAATGTTGTGATTCAATCATCGATGTATTGGTGGTTTGGTGTTCTATAGTCTTTCATCAATTTCCTTCGCACATTGGTTTCATGAAAACACTTCGACATTATGGATTAGACCCTTGGCGCGATCATTTCATACAACGTATGTTTGTTATAATCAAACCCTTGGTGTTGATTTCAAAACAATTTCTTTGATTTTAAAAACATGCAAACATTGCTTGTGCAAATTTTTGGGTCGACTCACCATAGTTTTCATTAATTGTTGGAATGGCATTTGATTTTAACACATTGCACTAGTGATTTGAATCACCATATGCGTCGTCGGTTGTACAGTTGGATATGATTGTTTTGCATGGGTTGATCTAGCTCCACCACCCTCGCACGCTCGGGCATTAATGCCTCCCTCCTATCCCGGGTTACCTCTATTGGTTTCAGGGAAGTCTGTGAGCTATTCGATCCGACGTTTACCCTGACCAAACCCTTGCCCGTTCACCTGGCTCACTGTGTGCTCTCGTCCATGGCACCTGTGGTGCACATAGAGCCCAATGGCAGCCAAACACTCCTGCTATTCGACAATGCCCGTGAGGATTTAGAAAATAGTGGTTGGTTGGTGTTTATCTAGATATTCGAGGGCTTTAACCTTTTGGTATCCCAACAGTTCGCCCTCACCTTCGACGGTTGCAGGGCTAAGGTCGGAGACATTCAACTCGAGCTAAATAAGGAATTCATAAGTTCGGCTACAGGCTTACCAGCCACAGGGAAAAGGTGGTTCAAAAACTCCAAAGTAGACGAGGTGTCCTGGTCACTCCTATTCATATCAAGAAATATTGTTAGTTGCGATAGAGGTATGCCTCTCGCTACCCTCAAACCCAAGTGGTAGGATCTTTTGGCAATCGTTAAACAATTTGTGACCTGCGAAGGTCGTTATGGCTTGGTATTTCAGTATCATCTTCGGTTGTTGATGATTTTTATAGGCTACCCTCTGAATATGCCACATTATCTTTTACGTAGTCTGTACAAGATGTCCAAAAGATTCAAGCGTGAGAAGGCTGATAGCAGCCTTTTTCATCACTGCTTGATCAAACTCATTGTCATCTACCATTTGAACCTTAGTGGAGATAGTTGGCAAGCCTTCCTATCAAAGAATGTCTTTGCCACCCCCGAGTCTGTCCAAGTGGACACAGTTGTGGTTACTGAAGCTTTGGTTGGGCCAGCCGTGCCATTTCATATCCTTCTACCCCCTGTCAAACCCCCGGATTGCCCCGACCTTGACCTACCCGATAGTATTGTCGACCCGTGTGACAATGCTAAGGCCGCTAAGAAGCCCGTGAGGAAGAAAGGTAAGGGTGATACTGGTGTGAACAGTAAAGGAAAGAAAAATGCCCGATGGATATCCAGATGTTCCAGGAACAAACCCAAGCAAAACATTGACCAAAAGCCAATAGTGTTGAGCGAGGACTCGGACTTCGAAATTGAACGTTTCCTAGCTGAGGAATATCCCTATTGTCATGGCCTATGCTCTACAGAACCCTATGACTATGTCTCCAACTTACCTTTGTGCCTAAAAAACGGTCCTAAATTCCTGGGAATCAAGATTCACAAGGAAATCCCTAGTAACTTGAAAGAACCCTCGCTTGTGATGCCAAAGCCTGATCAACTGTCGTGTATACAATGTAATGCCTGGCTTGAACATTATTAAAATGGCATTCCCCTATTACAAACTAAGATCAAATCATTAGAGGAATGGGTGATAGTGCTATCGAAGGAGAACGACAGGCTACAAGCCAACGAAAAGAAACAAAAAACCACCGACTCAATTGTCTTTAGAAAGGTCGAGGCAACAACGACCTTTGTCAATTCCAAGCTATCATGATCGAATCATTTTCTTAATTCCCAGGTATGTATCTTCAATTAGCTCTGTTCATTTTTAATAGATTCAAAACAATCCTGTTGATTTCGATTTACCAGAAACGATTCTGTTTCGTTTTGAATAAATATTTTCGTTTGGATTATGATTGCATTCGACCTTGTATAAAAGATTTGTTTGGTAAAATCATGTAGATATGTTTTGATTGATACGATTTTGCATAATGATTGTGTCGACCCCCGAGTTAGTTTGATCCGTTCCTGTTTGATTTGATTTGCAAACGATTGTTGTGTGCCTTGAATTAGCATGAGTTGGATTGGTATCAAAGGTAGATTTGATACGGCTCTGTTAGTTTGTATTCAAAAAATAATTTTGTTGAGTATATTGAATTCTTACCAGAGATTTGCTTGATATTCATTTTGGGTTTGTTTTGATTGAAATAGATTCAAACATGATTTCGTTTGCTCTCAATTAGCATAGAAGTTTTGGTTTAATGATTCACTTTGTTTTAAATTAGCAATTAAAGATTGTTTAATAGGTAGGATATATTTTGGTTAGTTATGGTTTGATTTTAAAACGATTATCTGTTCAAATTAGACCAGCTACAGAATCGCAAGATTCTATAGCTAGTCTTAAAATTTAGATTTTTGTTAGTTTTACAAATAAAATGTCATCTAAACTTGTCTATTCTTGTCCACTTTCAGGTGCATACGAATTTCAATGACCAATTGGATATGTTGTGGCAGTTTAGGAGATACTTTTGTGATATAGTTTTGTTATAGGTTGTTAGCTTTAGTCAGAAATAGAGACTTGGGATATTGTTCCCAGATTTTTTGTAAACTGTTTTGATAATTCCCACAGGGATATTTTACCCTGTGATATTTAAATACTTGTTATTTTTTGTAATGGACGCATCGTCGATTGTGGGGAGAACAAGACTATGGATTTATGATGATACGGACTGGGATGAAAGTTGATGTTTTGTAACAGCTTTAGCTTTCAATATATCAAACTTTTATTTCAAGTTTTTTGCATATCAGTTTGCAATCAATTATTGACTACTTTATCTATCATGATTCATTGCAGGTTGATGTGATTTGGTTTATGTGTTGTCCATATCTGATGTCTCTTATTTATTTTAGCACAACAATTACTCTATTTCAATTTGATGAGTAAATATTTATCTTCCCCATTAAATGAATCATTTTGTACAAATCTTCACATATGGGTTTATTTAATTGTGATGATTTGTAAATCATAAGATTGCTGTCAATTTTATGTCTTGTTTGTTCTGTTATTGATATTCAAAGAGCACTGTTGCTTCTGGTTTACAAGAAGCTTGCAGAGAATCTGGTGCAGGTTTCCTCCCATCGAACAACTGAACTGGATCCTTTACACAGGACAAATTGGAAAGCATTATTACAGGTTAGTTTATTAGTGTTATTTAAGTAGTTTAGATAGATATATATAAAGTTCAGATTTATAGTACAAATTATTATTTTAATTGCTCAGCTTAGATAGTTATAATTTTAGTTCTTTTTCATGAAATTATAAAAATCAGCAAAACAATAGTTTTGTTGTCATAGGACAACTTACAAATGATTTTTGCAGGTTTTCATTTACAAATCTGTAATCTATGAATGCTTGTACATTTGTGATTAAGATTTAACTCTGTTGATAATTGAGCCTTTAGTTTCATAGAATTATTGATGTATAGTATAGACAATAGACTGTATATATATATATTTTAGATTTGTTTATTAGTTTGCTTTAATTGTTGTTTTCATTTAGATTAGTTCTTTTAGTTAGTTTTTCTTTCGTTTTCCTAGGACTTAGATCAGCCAACGGAGCCACTAAACCCGTCAGGGTGGATCATCCCAAATGGCTTGGGTTATTTAGACAACCCCGGACCGGATCCACTCTTCCAGTTGGCGAGCGTTCATTTTCGCCCGTTAACAAAACCTCACGAGGATATGAATCCCCTGCATTTTTTGAGAGGTGGTACTCCTCTTTGTCTTATGATTTTCTTTGAATATTTAATATCATAAATAATATGGGATAATGTCAAATGACTTAATCCAACTCTTTATGGCTCAATAAAATTCAAAATACTGAAAANCCTCACATCCATCACAATTTAATGAAAATTCTAATCACATTTAAATAAAAGAAATGGTTCAATGGAACAAGAGAAATTTGAAAGAGTACTACTTATTAAGCTCAAAAGAAGATTTTGATAGATTGAATTCAAATATCTTATACTCAAAACTTAGAGTTATAAAATACAATCAAAACCGATCCCGACTTAGTTCTCTAGAATTTCTCAAAAATGATAATGTATGTTACAATAATTGAAATTTAAATGTGTTTGTCCATTAATGGACTAGGATTGGGGATCTCATGGACCATGAAAATATTTACAAGAAATATGATGAAGAGAAGAACATGGAGTGGGGCACTAGCAACAACATATGGAAAGAAGACAAGGAGGAAGTTAGTAGAATTCAGTTATACATTCCCAATGAAAGAATAAATATAATTGTATGAAATATGATAAGGAAGAAGGTATGTAATCAGTATGGACTTACCGTGATGGAATCTCTCTCTTTCATTTTCTTGTTGATGCTCCCTTTATATATTTGTTTGTTGTGGTTAAGTGTTCGGTTGTAATTGCTTTCGTTGGAAATTCAAAAATCTTGATTATAGACGTATTTAACCATTCTTGAATATATTCCCTTAAGGGGGAAACAATCACTTCTTGCTTCACTTTGATATTTAGCAATTCACTCTCAATTTCTATATGGTCAATAGATCAATTTTGCAATATAGTCTCAATGTCCTCATTTTTATTTGTGTACTCAACAAGCCAATTATCAATGTCATCATAAGTATACTCAATCATATTATCAAAGTTTTCAACTGATGATTTCTTAAAATTTTCAACTTGTTCTTCAAATTACTCTCTGCTCATGATCATTGAATTTGATGTTAAGATTGGATTTGAAACTTCAATAGTGGCTCCAATAATATCCAAACCAATAATCTTTGAGTATGCCTCAGTCTTTTTCCATGATAATTCTTTCAATTGATTCAACAACCCCTTTAATGTATTAATCATTTCAATCCAACATGCCTTTAATTGTTTCATACAGTTTTGGGAGGGAAAATCTTCTTGTTTTCTTCTATGATCCATCATTGCCAAAACTTTTTCTATAAACATAGCAACTCCATCTGTGAAGAATCCTTCATCATTCTTCAAATATGAATTTAAGTATTCTTTAGTGTTTTGAATTCCGAGCCTGAGAGTAGAAAAACCTTTTGCCAAGTCCCATAAATCTAAAACAAGAAACATTATTTTATTTATATTATCTTCAACAAAGTATCGAGTAGCAATGATTAATATTGAGATTCATTTTACTATAAGATTTGACTCTGGAGTTCCTTGAAGAGTTCTGTCAGGTTGTATCATGGTGACTGGGGTAGCCAATATGGGTGGGGGCATGAGATTTGCCTCCAATTCTTTGGCTCTCTCCTTAAGCCTAAGATTTTCCTCTTCCATATTAATTATTGAAACATCTAATGCATCCCCTGTGTGTTGGTTGTGGAGCCTGATTATCTTCCTGATTCAGAGGTCCTTGCTTTCAGCCGTGTTTATACCCCATGAAGTATTTACACCCCAAAAGTATGT